>JACEIK010001545.1:18662-63044 GCA_018107945.1 Datura stramonium | reverse complement strand
ATAGCAAGCATGTTGTTAGAATAAAAGATACAGATTTTCAGAATAAATTTAGTAAAGTAAAATCAGATAGACAGACAGTATTATGGCTACAGACTAGCCAATCAGACAGATGATATCTTGGCTACAGATTAGCCATTCAGACAGATGATATCTTGGCTACAGACTAGCCATTCAGACAGATAGTATCCTGGCGACAGATTAGCCACACAAATAAATAAAGATTACAGAATCAGTTTATAAACAGTAAAGAATCAGCTTAACACAGAAAGAGATCAGCATAAGAAATCAAATTTCAGATAGTACTTTTCAGTTATACATGCTTGCTATATATATATATATGTGCTATTTGTTTGTTGAGACTTGATGTTGTGTGAGGGTATCTTATTGAGCGTCCTCGCCGCCCCTGGATTGGTAATCGTGTCGCCCACTGAGCGGGTGGGTTTACGTCACTCCAAGGAGTGGCATGCCGTCCCCAGCTTGGAAAAGATGGGATGAGAAGCTTTCCCCATATCAGTTTGATCAGCACTACGATGCAGAGATAGCCTGTTGAGCGCAAATGCCTGTGAGAAAATACGGTTTCAGTTACAATACAGTATAGAGTCCTTCGGACTTAGACACAGTTATTTATATCGGAGGCTATGGCCTGAGCCAGAGACCCAAGGGCCGGCAAGAGGTGCTCCTAGTTAGTAGATGAGTGGAGTGACTTATTTTGGCTGGTTTGACCCAGGTAGGGAGTATATAGATTGTTTGCTTGGCGCCATCCGGCTTATGGGGGTTGGTATTGGCTCTTGCTTGCTCTTGTATATCTATTGTATTATATACTAGCTAATAGACAACAGGTCGTCGCGTCTACAAGGTTCGCCCTGCCCTATCGGTCTGGATTTGATTGATTCATATGAAGCTTCTTGGTCGGTTATCTTACGCATACAGAATTGCTAGTTATGTTATCTATATTCAGTTGTATTCAGTTGTTTGCATACTCAGTACCAGCGGTACTGACGCCCATTGGGCGCTGCATTTAGCCTGCAGGTACTCATAGACCGAGGACGAGCGATCCCTCGTGATTCTGGCCAGCTTATTGAGTCATCAACTCCTGTCATCTGGAGTCTTATTTCTAGAGGTGTAGCTCTTTTCCTTTTAGTTTTACAGTATGGGTAGGTCGGGGCCCTGTCCCGATCATTTCCTTTATTACTCATAGAGCTTGCAGATGTATATATTTATCTCCATGTGGTCAGTTGAGTCGGTCGTGTGAGGCCGTGCAGTTTGTTATAATGTTTTAGCATATCAGGTTATGTTGGCCGTGTGGGGTCATAGCTTGGCATTAGTGGTGACCTTGCGGTCACGTAGTTCTTCAGTATGCCCTATGTTGAGTTCAGATGACTAGACAGCATGGTGGCCTTGATAAACCCTCATAGGTTCCTTGTTATGAGTATGTTTCTGGTTAGCTGTTATTACATACACAGGTGGCTATAGGCCCAGTTGGCCGGAGGCTATGTTTACAGCCGTTATATAGCCCTTTGTTTCCAGAAACACGAATGGAAACTAGTCGGTACAGTGTGCCTAGGCCCACCAGTTAGCAGTCTAGGTCTACTAGGGCACCAGGTGACGATCATACCCCCAGCGCGGGGCGTGACATATACCTTGCTAACAAATTAACCGAAAAGACTATATCGGGCCTTGTCGTGTTAGCAAGATACATTAGTGCACCAATTGCACTAAAATATGGTACTTGAGGACCAAAATTTTCTTCATTCCTTTCTTGGTCGGAATGGATCCTTATTCACATCAAGTGATCGAACAACCATAGAATTACTTAATGGATGTGCACCATCCATATAAAAATCTTTTCAACACCTTTCTGTATAGGCAGATTGATGAATAAAGACACCATTTTTCAAATGCTCAATTTCCAAACCAAGACATAATTTTGTCTTTCCAAGGTCTTTCATCTCAAATTCCTTCTTTAAATAATCAAGTGCCTTTTGAAGCTCTGTGGAGTTCCAATAAGGTTTATGTCATTAGCATAAATAGCAAGTACAACAAACTCCAATGTTGTTTTCTTATTTGATTTTCCTTATATAAGAATTATGAACAAGTTTAAAGAAACTTGTAAATGCTTCGAACATTCGAAAATCGTTCATGATTTTCATACAAATTTTGTCAAGTGATAACATTCATTAGTATTTAAATGCGTGGCATCTTCTAGTGTCGGACTACAGGTCCAATAAACTTTACTTTTATCAATACGCATCATTTCACTTGATAGTATTTCTACATCAGCATGCTTTAATAGATGTAGAATTCAGATCCTCACAATCTTTTACAATATTGCGCGCTATATTGTATCAAAGATATTGTCGATGATATATCAGTTGTATCGATTTTCAATTGGACATAACCCATTGAGATCTCATCACTTTCAATGTTTGTTGATGCCTAAACCTCATAAGGTTTCATGAAGTGTTATGTTAGGCTCTTCAGAGCACATTGCCTCCTGGCTATGATTATTTGCTCCATTCTTTTTTCCAAAAGATTATTGCAAAAGAAATGATTGATCTACAATGCTTCATGCATATTGTAGACTCAGTCCTTCAGGAGTTATAAATTTAATAAGAGCTTTCGGCTGAAGTATGAAACTGGTTTTAGGTCAATAAATGGCAGACATTTTGACTTGAATTATTTTGAATGAGATTCATACTAATAATAATTCACAATATATTTCTTAGCTGCTTATTTTCTCCCCCTCATGTTAGAAAAACTAACATGCATCCCCGATCTTCTTTGGGAATTCATCTATGTGTATCATGATAGATTCATTAATCATATATTACACACAAAAAGTTATTAGATGAAAATATTTGGTTGCTGACCTAGAACCAATTGAGTGGAAGGAGGATTAATCATAATTTATTGGTCAGCATACAAGTGTTATTGTATGTAATATATCATATGATAGACCAACTCCCTAAGTTTTGTTCTCATAAGCAATGGTTTAACTATTTATCGAGGCATTTAATCTCAAGCCAGCTTATATATAAACCAACATTATCAGATAAATTGTGCTTGATTACACAGTCTGAAAATTATACTTTTTAACTCAGTGTGTTGGTAAGCATCTTTGTCAATGTCAAACTACAGGTTGACAATGAATGCACATGTGACCATCTTATGGATGCATCTACTTAAGACATCACATAGGTGGTGAATGGGCCCATATTCACCTTTACACTTTCAGAGGCTGAGGATTCAGTTCCATCATTAGCTGGTATAATCAACTTGTCATGAGAACAAACAATATAAAAGATTTCTTGAAGAATCTTCTAGTTCTTCAATATATATATTGCAATACTCAGGTAACACATCATATCAGGATGATCAAAATGGTTATGTCAACTGATAATAATCCGTACTAGTAAACTTCAGGGTTTACCATGATATGTGTTATTTATTTTTAGTAAATTTCAGATTATGACATGAATTTCACATCAATAAACTTCTGGTTTACTATACCATGTAATTTCATCATGTGTATATTTGTAGTACAAATCGGATAACCTTTCCATGGTACTTTGGAGATATTTAATCTTCCAATCATTTGTAGTCTCAATATGATAACCATTTTTATTGTTGGTAAACTCAGGTTTACTACAATTTGTGTTTTAATCCTTAACAACTTTGTACTACAATATGGGATGAATGACATAATAATTAATAAACTCTTGGGGGAGCTTTCAATTTTATTTTTCATAATATTATTTAGCACTACTGGCGTCATGATTCTTGTTGACAAACAATCAGGTTTTACTACTTCAGGAGTAAATTGTAAGACATGAGTAAATTGCAAGATTGCTTTTGAAGAATCTTACTACTTCGGGTAGGCATTAAATTCTTACTAGCAACTTAATTTTGATTTTCAATACATAATACAACTTATTAAAACTATAATTACAAAATTATAAAACAAAAAAAATAAATTTCAAGATTTTATTAAGTATTGTCACATTCACTTCAGGGACTAGATCTGTATTAGATCTATATTTTGTAATATTTATCAAAGTTCTCAATTTCATTCTTCAGGAATGGAACGCGATCATCCTAAATATGCCTTAAAAACGCAGGTATGATAACCAAAACCTCTTTTAAGATATTGCTACTTGAGCAACTGAGACATGCATATATCGTAGATGATTTCTCTTACATATTTTCAACTTAGAAACAATTTTGAATGTTGATGAGCTATACTCATGAACGGACTTATAGTCTTAGTGGATCCAATCATATCGTGCCTTTGGGGTGTATGACCATCTTCGGAAGTGGTCATACCTTTCTTTTGGGGTATTCACAAAACAATTGGATCCTTAATCGTGAGATATTCAATTTTAAAATTTCGTCAAGATGATGACAAGAATATCATAACCTTAACACGATCTTGATTTGATGCTTTGTTTTCACTTTTGATGGTGTCTCAAGACCATTGCATCCACCCATTTTCACAATATTGTTCTGCTGGAACAAATATATTTTCACAATGTTTATTCTTCTAGAACAAATATATTTTCACAATATTGTTCTTACGAACAAATATGAGACATGAATTGCCAAAATTGAATCAATAAGTCGTTTCTTCAAATTCATATACAAAATTATATTGTTATTAGTAAAGACATAAATATCAAAATGCCCCAACCTTCATCTTTCTAAGAAAACTTTGATTTTCTTACCTCATATCTTTCAAAGTAGTGCTCAAGGCAGAAACTTGTCTTTGATAGCGTGTTATGAAATATTAAAGAAAGAACAAGAATATGTAGAGAAAGAGAGAAGGAGAGAAGTTTAGATTTCTCTTGATGAGATGAAATACACGAAGGAGAACCCCTCTATTTATAGGGATAATTTCTCCTAGTTTTTCTCTAAAGATAGACTTTCACAATGATATAAACATGTATCCACTACAATACCAATACTTCTATAGACATTCACTATAACACAAATATGTTTATAACAGTGTTAAATTTCTGCACGATGTTAAAATGTTCCAACGTAAATGTTATTTTGGATTGGGTATTTTTTCTTTGAGTTATTAAGGTTAAATATATAGATTAAATGGGTCTCATGTTTTTGGATATGGCATCCACTTAACAAATAAATGACGATGCACTCCACTTGAGCAATTTACAAAAAAATTAATCATATATATGTGTATATATCTAGTAAAAGTGACTTTTAAATAGAAGTGATACATAATTAAGTGATTTTTATATGACAAAATGATCACCCGTGAATTTTTTTAAAAAAACACGTGAAAATGTACTAATTTTATTTCCCTTTATTATAAGGTTGAAAAAGTATGTGTGGAATAAATTGTACTATTTTTCCACCCAATTCTTTTTAATCGTTCTATTTTCCTTTATAATGGAAAAAGAAATATGAAACAAAGTGCACTTAATTCTATTTCCCTTTTATTAGGGAAAATAAGAAATGTGGTAGCGTTTATTTCTTTTCAAGTATGCTATGTATTTCCCTAGTAGGGAAAAAGAAATGTCAAATGAGGATTGTTGAAGAAAGTCTAGTAAATTCCACTCCCCTTTATTGAGAAAAACATTTGTGGCATAAAAAGATACCAGAAAAATTAGGACTCTCTGTCTACTTCTAGGACTCATAGTTTGTGATTGCGTTGTACTAGGTTACCTATCCCATTTTTCAATATTCTCCTTTGCATTCGTATATATAATATTTCATTTATATATATATATATATATATATATATATATATATATATATCACAATTGCATTCTTCGGATAATTCAAATGAAGCGATTTGGATGTTCAACTCAAGCTATTCATTATATATATATGAATAGATTATGCACCAGCGGCCCGTGACCTTTTTTTGGTAAAACTGTGAGATATTACCATACCAACAAAGAAAATAAAATAACCACAAACGAAGGAGCACTCAAACACAACAAATTACCTAGATTTGGTATCAGTTGTGATGAGCCTCCAGCCATCAAACTAGTTACAAAGAAGGAAACTAATGAACCTATTACAGCTACCAGCTCTTCTATACTGTCTAGAGCTCTATCTATCTCTAACTTAATCTGTTGTATGGCGGTGTTAGTATTTACAAGAAATATTCTAAATAATTTTCAATTTCTATCCTTTCAAGTATGATATATACTAGCTCCCCATAAACCCGCAATTATCTCCGTTTTGCTTGAATTGTTTCCAATGCTTCTGCTTGATTCTCCTCAACAACAAGTCTATGTCACCTGATCTGATTTGCACTCCTGCCCACCTCATCAGCTCTGTGCTTACTATTCTAAACCAATTGCATTCACCAAACAGAAGTAATGAAGCAGTTTCCATTATGCAGGCATACAAAAACAACAGCTAACATTCCCCACCTCTATGCGCAAATGCAACAGCCCCTCTTTCGTCAGCAATCTCTTTTGTACATTCTGACTGGTGGCCTGCCTTTTGCTTCCACCTTCTTGGAATAATAGAACCAACAATTCCACCTCCCTTCCATTACGCTGCGACATTGACTATACTTAATATCACTAATTTGATGACTATCAAACTTAATTGATTAGTTGAATATTACCTTACTTAGTACACACAATTCACCTTTTTATTGATCACACATGAACTTGTTAACTTTGTGGATGAATCTGCACCTCAACCAACTCAATTTTTATGTAACATCTTTGGCTACCAGTAAGTTAATTAGCCCACTCTATCGTATGTTCATGGGTTATATTTGATCAAACTGTACGGTCTTGATTGTTTGTGACATTGTCTCGTGAGGTCCTTGTTGATGTCCAGTTGTTACCTACATTGTCTGATATTTGGCTATCCTTACATATACATTTTGTGGAAGCTAGTCAGGACAAATCAATAGAACTTAAACATACTACCATGCACAAATCAAACTCTCTGACTACTGATGAGTGTCTCCAAAGAAGAGGTTAGAAGATATCAGACTCCCTTCTGGCAATTAACTCTACAGTTTTCTCTTCTTGAGGGGAGTATGACACTGCTTGGTTAGTATCATTACTCACTTTCATGGCCAACTATCTAGCACCAAACTTTTTCTTCATGAGCAACGGTCTCAACGCTTCAAATAATTACACTTTGTTGTATCTTATCAAGCCTTTGCTTCCCAAAATAATTTATCTTTTTGAGAGACGATTCGAGTGTTGTGTGACAACATCAGCTCAACATACATGTCTCATAACCTAGTACTAAGCATATTGATATTGATTATTATTACGTTCGTGATAAAGTTTCTAAAGGGGATCTGGTTGTCCAATATGTGTCTTCTCACTCATAGCCGCGTATGCGTAGGACTTATAATTACTGCAATTGTGTTGTTTTAGGTTACTTATTTTCCATACCAATATATCCTTTATATTCATTATATATATTTGAATAGATATACACCCCGATGACCTATGTGGCTTTACAACACTTCTCTGTACATGAATGACATATCTTTTCACATAATGTATATCACTTACGAAATGTTAATTAAACTATATATTGTTACCTAAATTGTATTTTATTCATAATAAATAGGAATGATTCGAAATCATATATATTATTTATACCCGAAATCCCTAAGATCAGACCCAGGAGTTGAAATGGAGAAAACAGAAATTTCTGCACCAGGTAACAGGGCAAGTCGTCCAGTGACCCGTCAGGAACCCCACGAGTCATTAAGTGACTCGTGGGGAGAAGCGAACTTGGTTGAAAATTTGGGAATTTAACTGCGACCCACAGGTGTGACCACGAGTCATGGTCAACACCACGAGTCGTCATGTGAGCCGTGGTCAAGTGTTGGATGAAAGGTTGAAAATTTGGGTAGTGCACCTAACGGGTCATCACCACGACTCGTCGGGTACACCACGAGTCGTGGTGTCCGCTGTGTGTAACCCCAGGAGGTACAGCGTCAGGGTTGTGGTGACCACGAGTCGTAGTCCGCAAATAGCGATCCCGTTTAGTTCCTCGTGGTGACCAGTGAAGATGGAGCTTGATGAAGGCGGCGACTGGCAGACCACGAGTCGTGGTCCAAGAGAAACGACTCGTCCAGATACTCATTGGGACTGACAGTCTGTTTTCTCTGTGAATTTATTAAATTGCTTTTTCGTAATTCTTAAGTTTCTAAGGCCTAATCTACGTTGTTTTAAGCTCAGAATAGAGTGATTTTAGAAGGATTAAGTAATTTTAATCCTATCCTATTTCATGCATGCAAGTTTAGAAGTTTGAGAGGTGATCAAACCTAGTTCTTCAAGGTTCTTCCTCAATTCTCTTTGGGCAATCAAGGAAGTTGTGAAAATTAGATTTCTTCAATTATATAAGGCTATGAATGGTGCAATTGTCCATTACCCATGCCCAATTCCTCCCAATTCATGATGTTCTATTCAATTCCATGGGATTTTACCCAATGCATGAATTCCCAATTCTCAATCATGGGTATGATCTAAGCATATTTTAAATGATGAATTATGATTAATGTTGAATTTTACAATGTTTTAAATTATAAATTATGTCTTCAAGTTTTCTAAACTATGATGCCTATCCATGAATGTTATAAAAGATGAGATCTATAGAATATATGTTCAAGTATGATGTGATATTTATGAAGAGAGTATGATTTCGAAATATCCATGTTTATGTTCATGTTTTCAAAAGTTAATCAGTTGATTTCAAGTATGTTTTAAGTATTGGGCAAAGCCCATATGATTAGGTATGTCTTATGATTTCATGAATTAACCTGTCACATGGTTTGAGCGAAGACTCCACATTATTTTCAGCTTGTGGTATGGTTCGAGTCAAGGCTCCTCATGTTATGATTTCAGATTATATTATGTATGTTATTATTCAGCTTCGTCTGGAGCGATCAACCGTTGAATAACGATGGAGAGCATATATATTTTTGGGAGTACTGTCTGGCACTGAGTAGTATAAGGGTGAGTCAACCCTATTCCTCAGAGCTATGCGCCAACGTAGGTAATGTTCAGATTATTTGGGACCTCTCTTGTGAGCCTTCCCTGCCCCAAGGGGCTTTCAGCATGATATCGATATGATGGCAGCACCCTTAGCCCTAGCAAGGCTTTGGACGCTCTACGCCCACTTGAGTGTGATAGTCGAGACCACGTAAGCTCTATCGTGGTAATGTCGGTTATATGATGAGTCTCCCACTATTTCTCATGATTTCAGTTATGCATGTACATCAATCATGATATTATATTTTCAGTAGGTTTGATCCAATGTTCAGTTTTACCTATATGATTATCGGTTTTAAAAGCTTTGGGTCATTCGATTCAGTTATGATGTTCAATTATGTTCGAGATCATGATTTGAGAGAAAATAGCATGCAAACCCTCCTCTTAGAATCTTATCATGATTATGTTTTATATTATGCATGTTTAATGATTTTACTTACTTAGTGGTTTTACTTACCTTGCATACTGTTACATTTCATGTATTGACCACATACTACATGCCATATCGTTTCATGATACAGGATCCGGTATCAGGCTAAGTCTTGCCGCTAGTCAGATTCCCGAAGTTAGCTTTCGTCAGCTTTAGTTGATGAGTCCTCATCTTGTGAGGGCCCTTCTTATCAGTTGTGTTTCGTCTTTTTAGTTTTCAAACTACAGTGAGTTAGATGCTTGTTCCATCAACTCGTGGTATTAAAGACTTTTCGAAGCGTAGTTGTATTTCAGCCTCAGACTCATGTATGTATTAAGATGTATATTTCGTTTAGACTTCCCGCTATGTTATTCATGTTGAACTTTCGCTTATCTGATTGAGTTAGATATATGTTCATGCCATGGGTCGGCTTGGAGTCTCTCGAGTTCTTGTCATGTGTATCGATCCGGGCCTATGTTGGGTCATGAGGCCACAGTATCAGAGCATTAGGTTTTGAAGTATCCTAGAATTGAAAAACCGCGTTAAGTAAAGTCTTTTTCATGGGTGTTAAGCGCACCACACTTATATCGAAGAGGCTACAAAATGTTTAGGAAATGTTCCCTTCTTTCATGATCTAAGTAGATGGAGTGAAATGTCTCTCTATCCTTCTAACTCGTGCTATATTTATTTGCAGAATCATGCCTCCCCGCATAGTTAGTAGAAAGAGAAACGAAAACGAAATGGCCATAAGAATGGCAATAGAGATGGGCACCAACAAGCCCCACCAGCCCACAAGGAGCATATACCCGAGCCAATTGCCCAGGCAGAGTTTAGGGAAGCTATTCAGATGTTAGCCCAGGCATTGGCCGCCCGGAGTCAATCAGCAGGCGATAACGCATGTCCCTCAGAATAGGAATGTGGCGGCTGAAAGAGTTGGAGACTTTCTGAGGATGAACCCACCGGAGTTCCTTGGGTCGAAGGTGGACGAGGATCCACATGAGTTCATTGAGGAGATTTTGAGAAGAGATCACCCAGGTGGGGCGATTGGGGAGGAGTGCGCGATTTAGCCTCATACCGGTTGAAGGGTCCACACACATTGATTCAAACAATTAAAGGATAGTAGGGCAGTTTAAGAAAGCCCTATCAGTTGGGATGAGTTTATGCCATTTTCTAGATCGAGTTCTTCCCTCGGGAGATGAGGGAGATCAAAGCAGGCGAGTTTGTGAATCTAAAGTAAGTAAAAATGATAGTTCGGAGTAGTAGCGGGTTCACTCGTCTGTCCAAGTATGCACTTGAGATGGTGGCGGATCAGAGAGCCCGTGTGAGAAGGTTTGTACACGGGATAACAGACTACTTGGTCAAGGATTGCTGGATCACGATGCTTCTTCAAGATAATGGCCAACTTTGCTGGATAGTATTGTACGCCCAGCAAATGGAGAGCGTACAGATGAGTGAGCAGGATAGCGAGGCCAAGACAGCCAGGACCGATGCTTCAGTTCTCCCAGCAGTGACGTAGTGGGCACCGTCAATAGTTCCACCAAAGATCTTCAGCCCTAGTGCCTTCGGCTATGAGTGTGACATCCGAGGTCCGGGCGCGATTAGGGGATGAGCATCGGGATCGAGAAGGCAAAGTAGCAGAGACCCTAAAGATCAGCCCTCCAGAGTGTAGCAGATGTGGACGGAGACACACAGGGTAGTGTTTGGTGGGTGCAAATGCTTGCTTTGGGTGCGGGAAGCCCGGACACATGCTTAGAGATTGACCAGCAGCCAGACAAGGTCATGATGGCGAGGCTCGACCTCTAGTTTAGCAGCTCCACCAACACACCCAACTCAGCAGGGAATTTCTACTAGTATAGGTGGCGAACATCGACAAAACAGATTTTATGCCCTAGCGTCCTGCCAGGAGCAAGAGGTCTCCCCAGACGTAGTCACTTTTAATTGTGTTGCAGTATTCCACCTTGATGTATATGCTTTATTAGATCCAGGGTCTACTTGCTCTTTTGTGATGCCCTATGTTGCTAGTAGTTTGAGGGTCGATCTTGAAATCTTATCAGAACCCTTCTCAGTCTCTACTCAGTTGGTGATTTAGTTATAGCTAGATGGGTGTATATAAATTATCCTATCACTGTCCTTCAGAAAGTCACCTCAACAGATTTAGTTGAGTTAGCCATGATCAATTTTGATGTTATTCTCGGTATGGATTGGTTATTTGAATGCTAGCCTCAGTCAATTGTAGAACTTTGGTGATAGAGTTCAAACTTTCAGGTGAGCCAGTCTTCGTGGAAGGATAGTTCATCTGTGTCTATAGGTCGTTTCTTTTCCTACCTTAAGGCCAAGAAGATGATTTCTAAGGGTTGCATGCCATCTCTAGTTAGGGTTAAGGATACTACGTCCAATACCCCGACTATCCAATTCGGTTAGTAGTATGTGAGTATCTAGAGTGTTTCAAATGATCTATCAGAATTCCTCCGAGTAAATTGATTTGGTATTGATATTCTTCCCGATACACAAGCCTATATATATTCCTCCTTACAAATGGCCCCAGCCGAGGTTTGAAGGAGCAGTTGAAGAACCTCCTAGACAAGGGTTTTATCAGACCTAGCAAATCCCGTGGAGTGCACTAGTCCCTCTTTGTCCAGAAAGAAAGATGGTTCTCTTCGTATGTGTATTGATTATCGGCAATTGAACAAGGTCACCATCAAGAAAGGTATCCTCTCCCAGGATTGATAATTTGTTTGACCAGCAGGGTGCTGGTGCTTTTCGAAGATAGATCTGAGAGATCAGGATACCATCAGCTCGGGGTTGGAGTGACATCCCGGGCAATATCAGGACTCAGTATACAGATGCACTATGAGTTTGTAGTTATGTCTTTTGGACTAACGAATGCTCCTGCAGATTTTATGGATTTGATGAATAGTATGTTCAAAGACATACTTGGATATGTTCGTAATTATGTTCATAGATGACATCTGATATACTCTCGGAGCGAGGAAGATCACGCCTCTCATTTGAGGGTGATGCTAAAGACCTTGAAGGATCGTTAGTTGTATGCTAAATTTGCTTAATTCTGGTTAAATTTAGTGGCATTTTTTGGGTTATGTGATGCCGGTGAGGGTATTCGGGTGGACTCAAAAGATAGAAATGAGGTGAAGAATTATCCCAAACCAGTGAATCCTTCGCCGGATATCAGGATTTTCTTGGAGTTTGGTGGGTGACTATCGGATATTTGTCGAGGGTTTTCATCTATTGCAGCACCATTGACCAAATTGACTAAAGAAAGTCAAGTTCAATGATCGGAGAGCTTGTGAGAGAACTTCAGAGTTGAAGACTCGACTCACCTCAGCACCGGTGTTAACCCTACCTGAGGGTGTCGGTGGGTTTGTGGTGTGATTCTCTGGTATCGGCCTTGGTTATGTATTGATGCATCATGGTAAGGTTATAGCATATGCTTGCAGGCAGCTAAAGGTTCATGAAAAGAATTATCCGACTTATGATCCTGGTGGTGGCGGCAGTATGTTTCCTTGAAGATTTGTAGAGGCACTATTTATACGAGTTCAGGTAGATGTGTTTACGGACCACAAAAGCCTGCAATACGTGTTTACACAAAAGGATCTGAATCTACGTCAAAGAAGATTGGTTGGTGCTACTCAGGATTATGATATGAGTGTCCTTTACCATCCGGGAAAGGCAAGATCGGAGATGCTCTTAGTAGGCTTTCTATGGAGTTTGTCCATGTGGATGAGGGGAAGGAAGGAGCTAGTGAGAAGGATGTCATCGGCTTGCCCGATTGGGAGTTCATTTGGTTGACTCGACTGATGGTGGTGTTATTGTGTGCAGAATGGGTTAGAATCATCCTTGGTGACCGATATTTAAGGCTAGGCAAGGCGGATCTATTTTGGTGAGTTGAAGGAAGTTGTTCGAATCAAAAGATAGGGTCTTCTCCAAAGGGGAGACGGTGTGCTCATCAGGGTCGCTTGTGTGTTCCGTATGTTGATGATTGAGAAGTCGGATGTTGCACGAGGCTCATGGTTCTAGATATTCTATACGTCAGAGTGGCACCAAGATGGCTGTACCGTGACCTACGGGAAGTCTATTGGTGGAGATGCATGAGAAGAAGGACATCGCGGAGTTTGTGGCTAAGTGTTCAAACTGCCAGCAAGTGAAGGTTGAGCATCAAGACCTGTAGGTGTACTTCAATACACATCAGTATTCCTACTTGGAAGTAGGAGAGATCAATATGGACTTCATCACGGGGTTGCCTCGCACTCGTCGATAATATGACTGCATTTGGGTGGTTATGGATACGTTGACCAAGCAGCTCATTTCTTACCGGTCAAAACTACCAATTCAACCAAGGATTATGATAAATTATACATTCGAGAGCTAGTTTGATTGCATGGGATGCCATTGTCCATCATATTAGATAAGAATACTCAATTTACCTCACAGTTTTGGAGATTTTTCAAAGGGACTTGGAACACATGGAGTCAAGCTCGGTACAACATTTCATCCATAAACAGTTAGTTAAGCAGAGCGGACTATTTAGACTCTTGAGGATATGTTGAGAGCGTGCGTGATCAACTTTTCAAGGGTGTTTGGGATAATCATTTTCCTCTCTGGGTTTGCATATAACAACAGCTATCATTCCAACAATTAGATAGCTCCGTTTGAGGCTCTCTATGGGCGGAGATGTAGATCACTTGTGGTTGGTTTGAAGTCGATGAAGCCGCAATGATAGGTCAGATTCGACTGATGGTGGTGTTGTGTGCAGAATGGGTTAGAATCATCCTTGGTGACCGATGTTAAGGCTAGGCAAGACGAGGATCCTATTTTGGTGAAGTTGAAGGAAGTTGTTCGGAATCAAAAGATAGAGGTCTTCTCCAAAGGGGGAGACGGTGTGCTCCGATATCAGGGTCGCTTGTGTGTTCCGTATGTTGATGATTGGGAGATCGGATGTTGCATGAGGCTCATGGTTCTAGATATTCTATACGTCCAGGTGACACCAAGATGTACCGTGACCCCTCACCGGGAAGTCTATTGGTGGAATGGCATGAAAAAGAAAGGACATCGGAGTTTGTGGCTAAGTGTTTGGATTGTCAGAGAGTGAAGGTTGAGCATCAAAGACCTGTAGGTGCGCTTCAATACATCAGTATCGCTACTTGGAAGTAGGAGGAGATCAATATGGACTTCATCACGGTTGCCTCGCACTCATCGATAATATGACTGCATTTGGGTGGTTATGGATAGGTTGACCAAAGCAGCTCATTTCTTACCGGTCAAAACTACCAATTCAACCAAGGATTATGATAAATAATACATTCGAGAGCTAGTTTGATTGCATGGGATGCCATTGTCCATCATATTAGATAGAGATACTCAGTTTACCTCCCAGGTTTGGAGATTGTTTCAAAGGGACTTGGAACATAGGTCAAGCTCAGTACAGCATTTCATCCACCAAACAAGCAGTTGGTTAAGCAGAGCGGACTATTTAGACTCTTAGGATATGTTGAGAACGTGCGTGATTAACTTCAAGGGTGTTGGGATGATCATTTTCCTCTCATCGAGTTTGCATATAACAACAGCTATCATTCCAACAATTAGATAGCGTTTGAGGGCTCTCTATGTGCGGAGATGTAGATCACTTATTGGTTGGTTTGAAGTCGATGAAGCCGCAATGATAGGTCAGACTCAGTCCATAGGCTATGGAGAAAGTTCAACTTATAAGGGACAAGTTGAAAACAACTCAGAGTAGCCAAAATTCCTATCCGGATGTGAGGAGGAAAGAACTTGAGTTTGAAGTCGATGATTGGGTGATTCTGGAATTCAGTTAAGTCATGTGTAGTTCAATCAGTCCAGTCACTCCATCGAGTTTTCAACATGTATGTTTCAGTATTTGAGTTTGATGATTACATTTCTCTGTTTTTCAGTATGATTTTCAATGTTCAAGGGTGAATGTTCCAAAGGGGGAGATATTGTTACACCCCGAAAGCCCTAAAGATCCAGACCTGAGGTTGAAACGGAAAACAGATATTTCTGCATCAGATCATAGGACAGTCATCCGAGTGACCCTGCGGGTACCCTACGAGTCGTTAAGTGAATCATGGGGAGAAGCTTGAACTTGGTTAAAATTTTGAGAATTTAAGTGATGATGAGCCCGCAAGTGTACAGGTCATACAACAATATAGTGGCTCTTTTTAGAACAAGGAATGTCGAACCCCAGGGACTGGACTACAGGGTAAAACCTTTCAAGTGTTAATTTACTAAAACGCTAATAATGAAGACAACGATTATAAAGAAAATGTTTTTATATTTTGGAAAATATATTTTATGCTAAAGTAAAATTTTTATACAGTTGAGTCTGAACTATAGTAAGGAGCATGCTGAGGCTACAAGAACATGTAAAAAAGCAAACTTTTGATGTACATGGTTTATCTTTCTTCAGGTTGCTAGTCGGAACTTATGCCTATGGATTAAAACTCCACCATTATTTAGCAACTTAAGAATCATGAACCTTCCACCTACATATTCCGTGATAAGAAGGGCAAGTTCTAACATACAAAACCGATTCCACACATGACTAATACGACTTTCAGGTATATTTCTATCGAAGGTAAATCAATTCCCAATTTTTCCCAAGCCAAGAAAGATCATATCCTATTAATTCACAACTTTCCAATTTCTTCTTTCCCTCTCGGGGTGAAACCGGACTTTTTGGATTTACATTAACATTGGCCAGATATTAACGTAGTAAGAACAAGAATTAAATAGAACAACCATAGAAGAAAAGAGAAAATAAACCGGCAATCAATAATTACATTTCAACACAAAGTTCATAACCTCAGCAAGAAGAAGAATTAGCCACTCATTTGTGGATTAAACATCGTTAAATGAGTGTTAATCATACAAACAATTGAAAGGAAGAAGAAAGGGATGAAAAACCTAAGAATTTCGTCCTCAAGCGCACGTAACCCACGTTCTTGCTCCACCGTCAAGTCAAATAATTCGTGTTATTATGATAAAATGAAACCACGATCGAATCTTCAAGCAACGTGTCACGGGTATGGCGCGGAGCATTACCTCGTGACACGGCCCGAAACCTTCGAGCCTTAAAATCACCCCGAAACTCGACCTTTGGCAGCACCTGCCGCGTTGGCAGCGTGGCACGCTGCCAGGGCGGCGCATTGCACCATGATGGTCGCGGAGCCACCCTGTCGTGGCATGTTGCCAACGCGGCAGAGGCGCTGTCTTGGGCGCGCTTTGCCTGCCGTGGCGTGCGGCGAGGTGGGCTGTTTTGAAACCTCTCTTGCGGCGTTTGCGTGTTCTTCCGTCTCAACCTCTAACTTCACCAACTCAGTTAACTCTCTAAGATGCATAAAACCTGCAAACAAAGCTAATCATGTTTGGTTAGCACATATCTTCACTTTTATATAAAATCACATGAAAAGAAATATCAAATAGCTTAGAAAACACGACTCATTTAAGTTGTAAAGCGTATCACGGGACCTATATTATTTCCGTGATCACAGCCACACTTAAAGCCTTGTTCGTCCTCGAACAACCTTTTTATCTCTTGAATAAAGACTCCCACATAACTAATTTAGCACGATGATTCAAATTATGGCTATGATGATTATGTAAGATACAAGTTAAAAATAGAACATGCTATGAAATACAACTATGTTAAGACTTCTTAACCTCAAGAATCGACTCAATCTTAGCAAACTCATGTCAATCAACTGATTAAGAAATCCCACATGAATTATATCCTTCATTCAACATGTGCCCTCACGGAAAGAGTTACCCATCACACGCAAAAAAATTTTTACATCACAACATGTGTGGGTACATAAATAAAGAATTTACTCACTCTCACAAAGAATTCCCATGCATCATGTAATGACCCATAAGCTTGCCCTTAGTGTTTTACTCCACGAATTTGAGGATGTATGAATGTAAGATCAAGTAGGACTTTGTAGGTTGTAATGTAACTCAGGTGTAGGTAGGTGCTATTGTGATCAGTAATAGTGACTATCTTCCCTAAGCGCTTTCAATACATCACGCCCTCCTTGTGAACTTCCCTTCCCTTACTTCACCTTTTTATCCTTGGTACTTTTCTTTTTCCTCTTTTGTTCCCCTTTTATTTAGGCACTTTGACTTGTCGATAGAGGCTCTATAAATAATTTTCATTACTTTCTTTTCTTGCTCCTTAATAATAATCAACCATCTTTACACAAGTGCACCTTCGACCTTTTCTCAACTTCTACAACTTGCTACTTCTCATTTCTTTTCATTCTCCACTCCCACTCCTTTACTCTTTTCAGATTTTTCTTCTTCAACGCTTAGGAGCTTTGGGTCAAATTCAGGTTAATGAAAGAAAAGGTTTGAGCTTAATATTGCAGCTATCAAAAAGAATGGGCTAAGGCTCAATGGGGCTGACTAGGATTAATACTTCAAGGTAGGTAAAACGAGGGATAAAGGTGGAGTTCATTCAAAGAAATGCCTAAATCATCTCCTACAATTTTACATCCTTCATTTCATTTTATAAACACACCAGGCAAGTTCTAGACATTCCACAATAACACAGAATACTCAAAAACCTTACACTCATGGCACATGCTCAATTCAAGACACATTCAGCAGATTCTTACTCAGCTAATCACAAGAATTTAAAATTAAACTTCAATCATATCGAGTCAAGAGCTAAATTGTCTCAAACAAGTTATACATTTACATGTGCTTTAATACTAAACATACTTGCATCTCACAATCATGTCTAACACCTTAACAAGAATATCAAGCATCCATTAGCTATGAGTTTACAAAAAGAACAAAAACCTATTGACTAATTTTTCCTCAAGACGGTCGTCATCCATCCATCGTCGGAAACAGTCCCTAACTTTGACTAAAAACATTATATACAGACAAATAAAAATAAAAAATAATTTTTTTTTTTTTTACATATGTACAGTTTACAATTACATTTCACGGGTTGCCTCCCGTGCAGCGCCTGGTTTACCGTCTCGGATCGACGTCGTTTTGAGCTCATTCTGCCCTAGGGTGACGGGCGTTTTCTCACGACTATCATCCTCACCCCAATAGTGCTTACACCTCTGCCCATTTACCAAAAAACGTGGCACTTCGATCTTCTTGCCACAACTCTACTGCTCCGTGCGGGAGTCATCCTCACTACCTCGAACGGCTGACCATTTGGGCGTAGCTTCCTGGAAGCAACTTCAACCTCGAGTTGAAAGAGTAGCACTTTGCCCGGTTCGAAGACACGGTGTACCACATGCTTATCATGCCATCTTTTTGTTTGTTCTTTGTAATATTTGGCACTCATAAGCATACCCAGCAAACTGGTCGAGTTTGCTGAGTTGCATTAATCTCTTCTTACACCTACTAGGTCGGGTCCATATTCAATTTCCTCACGACCCGAGAAAGCTCGATGTTCTAGTTCTGCCCGGCAGATGACAGGCTTTCCGTAGACTAGCCGATATGGAGAGGTCCCAATTGGTGTCTTGTAGGCGGTTCTGTACTTACAATGCATCATCTAGTTTACTAGACCAATCATTACGTTTGGCATTCACTTTGTCTTTTGAAGAATGCTGCTTTACCTCTCTGTTTGACACCTCCACTTGCCCACTAGTTTGGGGATGATAAGCTGTTGCTACTTTGTGACACCCCGTATTTAGCCAGCATCTTCCTGAAGCTTGCATTGACAAAGTAGGCTCCTCCATCAGCGATGTGGCTCGGGAGTCAGGAGCCTTTGGTGAAGATGTGTTTCTTCACAGAAACTTTGTTACTACCTTGTTGTCATTTCTGGGAGCAGAAAGCTATCGCTTCCACCTACTTTGATACATAATCCACAGCTACCAAGATGTAACGATTACCAAATGATGATGGGAATGGGCCCATGATCATTTCCCATACATCAAAGCCTGACTTGAGTACATTTCGCTGCGGCATCTCTTGTCTCCTACCAATTGTACCTGTCCTTTGACATCTATCGCACGTTTTTACATATGCCATAGAGTCCTGAGCTAGTGTAGGCCAAAAAGAACCTGACTGTATTTTTGTGTGTGCTGTTCTTTCGCCTCCATCAATTGTGCCCTCCATATAGTGAGTGACAACTCCTCAAGACCTCTACAATTTGGCTTTCCGGGATACCTTCTCATCACCCGATAAGGCCCTGTTTAAACAAATATGGCTCGTCCCAAATGAAATATCGACAATCATACCGCAATTTTTCTTTCTTGGTCCGTAGCCTACGGTGGGTAGACTCCACTCACCAATAAGTTCACTATGTCTGCATACCATGGGACCTCGGCTTCTCCAATTGCCAAGAGTTGCTCATCCAGGAACTCCTCTTTGATGTTGTCACCTTCCCTCACGTGCGACCGGCTCTCCAATCGCGATAGGTGATCTGCCACTTGATTTCGCTCCCCTTTCTATCTCTTATTTCTAAGTCGAACTCTTGCAGCAACAAGATCCACCTGATCAATCTCGGCTTTGCATCCTTTTTGTTAAACAGATATCGAATCGCTGCATGATCGGTATATACCACTACTCTAGAACCAACCAAAATATGATCTGGAATTTATCAAAAGCAAGCACCAATGCGGCATCTCCTTTTACGTATTTGTATAATTACTTTGAGCCGTGTTGAGTGTTTTGCTTGCATAGTGAATAGAGTGGAAGATTTTATTCTTCCAGCTGCCCCAACACTGCTCACTACTGCCACATCGCTCGCATCACACATCGGTTCAAAAGGTTGTTCCCAGTCCGGAAAATAAGGATGGGTGCTTTTAACAATCTCTGCTTCAACTCCTCGAATGCTTTAACACACTCATCCTCAAAATCCAAACTTCGCCTCCTTTTCTAATAATTTGCATAACGGTCTAGAAATCTTGGAGAAGTTGTTGATGAATCATCTGTAGAACCCTGCATGCCCGAGAAGAGCTGCGAACACCTTTCACTGACACCGGTGGTCGTAATTTCTCAATCACCTCAATCTTAGCTCGATCAACTTCTAGCCCCTTGCAAGACACTTTGTGGCCAAGGACAATGCCCTCCTTGACTAAGAAGTGGCATTTCTCCCAGTTGAGTACAAGGTTGGATTCTTCTGGCGAGTCAACACCCTGTCAGGTTCTGCAAACGAAACCAACAAATGAATTACCCGAAAACAGAAAAATCATCCTGTAAATACCTCCAACGAAAATCCTCCACCATGTCGTGAAAGATTGCTATCATGCATCTCTGGAATGTGGCTGGTGCATTGCACAATCCGAATGGCATCCGTCTAAATGCATATGTCCCATAAGGACATGTGAAAGTAGTCTTCTCCTGGCCTTCGGGTGCTATGGCTATTTGGTTTATACCAGTACCCATCAAGGAAGCAATAATATTCTTGCCCGACCAATCTGTCTAATATTTGGTCAATAAACGGGATAGCATAGTGATGTGTGGCTTCATTTAACTACGTAATCCATGCAAATCCGCCAACCGTGACGGTTCGTGTGGGGAATCATCTCGTTGTCTCATTGGTTACCACTGTCATTCCTCCCTTTTTCAGGACACATTGAACGGGGCTGACCCATTCGCTGTCGGGCGGGATAGACCACCCCCTGCATCAAGCCATTTAATTATTTCCTTCTAACCACATCTTTTCATTCTTGGATTTAACCTTGGCTGTGGCTGAACAGTTGGCTTTGCTCCTGTCTCTGTGAAAATTCGGTGTGTGAAAAAGGCTGGATTGATACCCTGAATATCGGACATTTGCCAACCCATTGCTTTCTTCCTTTTAAGGAAGCTGTATTGCCTCTTCTTCTGTGCTTCCATTAGTCGATGAAATGATGACCAATGAAATCTATCCTCCCCCAAAAAGACATATTTTAGATGAGGGGGTAATTCCTTTAATTCCAGCTTTGGTGCTTTTTCAATAGATGGTTTCGGCAACGGCTCTAAAGATCTCATCAACGGCTGAAATTCTTGCTTCTTGGGAATAGATTGGTAGATCATTCAGCTCTCGTACCACTTCACCAAGCTTCTCTATCTCCGAAGTAATCAGTTTAATCGATTAACTCTCTCCACAGGATCTGCAACTCCACCATCTCTGATCAACTCCTGCCCGATCAAGTACAGCGATTGTCGAAAGTTCCTCATTTATTACCGGAAGCTTCATGGCTTTATCCACATCAAATACCTCTTCCTTACCAGTTGCTCGCATTGTTAACTGCCCTGCAGCTACATCATTTAATGCTTTCCCTACCCATTTGCCAAGAAGGTGAGTCCCAAAAATAAATGGGACTTCCGAGTCTGGCTCAAAGTCCAGCACAACAAAATCCACCGGGAAGATTAGGAGCCGACTTGCACTAGCACGTCCTCCACAATACCGTCTGGTCTTGCTAAGGAATGATCTGCAAGCTGCAAAATCACCGTTGTAGGTCTAGGACTTCCTAGACCTAACTTCTTGAATACCGAAGTTGGCATCAAGTTAATATCGCTCCCCAAATCACATAAGCCGCGACTCCGAATCTTTTGCCGATTGTCAGATGGTGTGAAGCTCTCAGGATCTTTGAGCTTCGTGGGCAACCAGTTTTGTATCCGGGAAGTGCACTCCTCTGTAAGAGCCACAGTGGCATATTCGGTAAGCACGCTTTTTTGTTGGCCACGATGTCCTTAATATACTTTGCATACTTGGGCACTCCCTGCAAAATATCAACAAGAGGTAAGTTAATGTGTACCGGTTTGAGCACCTCCATAGATTTCTTGAGAAGGCACGCCTCCTCCTTGTGCTTCTTTAATCGTTGAGGAACAGGGGTGGAGGTGCATGCAGTTCGGCATCCTTGTGTTTCCCCCTCTCATCGTGCTCCTCTCCATCACGCTACTCCCGGCTGTTGGTGGTCTTTCGGGTTCCACCTCCTTCAGCTACAACCACTCCTCGTGGTCACTGCATTTACCTGCTTGGGGTTAGGATCTGTGTCACTGGGAGTCTCCTCTGGGCTGAATGATTACGGG
This sequence comes from Datura stramonium, assembly GCA_018107945.1. NCBI lineage: Eukaryota > Viridiplantae > Streptophyta > Magnoliopsida > Solanales > Solanaceae > Datura > Datura stramonium. The sequence goes on along the minus strand of JACEIK010001545.1, from coordinate 40,610 downwards.
CTCCAAGCAGGTATTTGATGATACTGTTTTGAGCGCTCTGGCAATCTTGCACATAACTTGCATTTGACATGGTCAGCCTGCAATTGAGCTTTGCTGGCTATCAGCTGCTTGAACATCTCCTCAACACTGGGTGATGGTGGTGGAGGAGGGGCATTGTTATTTCTGTATTGTGCTTGATAGTTGTGGCCCTCCTGTGATTAATTGCATCCCGGCCTAGAACTCTTTGCCCACTTTGATGGTTGTGCTACCCCAAGAGAAATTCGGGTGATTCCTCCAGTTGGAATTGTAGTTATTCCCATACTGCTGGTGATTGCTCGTTTGTGCATTCCCGACAAAGTTCAGAGTGGTTGCTCCACAACACTCGAATTTGGTGTTCATTGCTCCGCACACTTCACACCAAATCTGCTGCACTGCATTAACTGGGGCTTGAGACTGGCTCAAGTTCATGTTGCCGAAGTGGGTGTTCAATTGATTCTGCAAAGCAGCTATCTGTGCAACGTGGCTGTAAACCCATCCACTTCCAAGACTCCAGCTGCTTTCCTTGCTCCTCCTTTTGAAGAGTCCGCATTCCACTCCGGATTTCCCTGCGAAATACGATTAAGCAAAGTATACAGTTCTTAATAAGTCTTTTCTAAAGCTTGTCCCCCAGCTGCCGAATCCAGCAAAATTTTTGTGTGGGGTTCCAAACCTTCTATAAAAGTGTGCACCAGCACATCATTTGACTGATGGTGATGAGGACAGTCCTCAACAATGATTTAAATCTCTCCCAAGCTTGATACAGATTCTCTCCTTCCTTTTGTTTAAAACTTAGAATTTGAATTCAAGCCTTGCTGTTTACCGGAGGAAAGAATCGGATCAGAACTTCTTTACAAGATCAACCCATGAGGTGATAGAGTTTGGTGGCTCAGCTTTCAGCCACCTCTTAGCATCTCCCAAAAAGTGAAAATGGGAAAAGTGTAAGCCGGACATAATCTGTTGACACTCCAGCGGGGATGTAAGTGTCACTTATCTCAGAAAATTGAAGATGTTGTTGTAGGTCCTCGTGAGAGACCTGTAAACTGCCCGCTTGTGTGCAGCAATTGCACCATATTACATTTCAGCTCAGACACTCCCTCCTGGCTCAGTTTCTGATGCTAGACGTGCATTGCTAGCATGTGGGATTGCCACATCGTGAACCGGCCTGGTTGCTAATTCCTCGGGCACTAATTCTGCCCGCACGATTGGTGGATTATGTGGTTGCTCATGATAGTTTGTCTGAGCGCTGCAACTTTCTCCTAGAGCTTCTCTCCGTTGACGATGGCTGTCGTTCGGCTCTAAGGATGGATCCACCAAACCTTTTGTCTCTTTCCAGTGTTCAACAGAATCTGTTTTCTGCAAAATATAGAGGCTAAGACCAAGTTGTCAACACTAAAATATTGAAATAGCAAACTAACACTTAAAATAAAAGTAAAAATGAAAATTTCACCAATTGCCTATTCCGACGCGGTGCAAAAACTTATTGTGAGCCCTTAGAAGTGTAAACGAGATTGGAAATTACAAGTAATATAGTGGCTCTTTTAAGGAACCGGAATGTCGAACCCACAGGGACTGGACTACGGGGTAAAACCTTTTCAAGTGTTAATACTAAAACTTAATAATGAAGACAACAGTGTAAAAAAATGTTTTATATTTTGGAAAATATATTTTTAGTAACTAAACTAAAATATCTATACAGTTGGTCGAACTATGAATGTGAGGCATGCTGAGGCTATAAGAACATGTAAAAAGAAACGAACTATTGATGTACATGGTTTATCTTTTCTCCAGTTGCTAGTCGGAACTTATGCCTTCAGATTAAAACTCTCGTATTTAACTTAACCAAGAATCATGAACCTTCCACCTACATATTCGTGATAAGAAGAAATTCCAAGTTCTAAGCTATACAAAACCGATTCCACATGACTAATACGACTGTCGGGTATATTTCTATCCTGAAGGTAAATCAATTCCCAATTTTCCCAAACCAAGAACAGATCATATCCTATTAATTCACAACTTTCCAATTTCTTGCCCTCTCGGGTGAAACCGGACTTTGGATTTACATTAACTTATTGGCCAGATATTAACGTAGTAAGAGCAAGAATTAAATAGAACCATGGAAGAAAGAGAAAATAAACCAGCAATCAATAGTTACATTTCAACACAATAGTTCATAACCTCAGCAAGAAAGAGAATTAGCCACTCATTTGTGGATTAAACATCGTTAAATGAGTGTTAATCATACAAACAATTGAAAGGAAGAAGAAAGGGATGAGAAAACCCTAAGAATTTACATCCTCAAAACTGCCTGTAACCCACGTTCTTGCTCCACCACAAAGTCAGAATATGTGAAAATAAACCTAGTGTGCTATTTATAATAGTAGAAATTTGTCCCGGAATAACAAGCAACGTGTCCGCAGTGTAACGCGGGCATTGCACCTCCGTGACACGGCCCGAACTCGGAGGCCACGGAAATCGCCCGAAACTCGACCCCTGGCAGCACCCTGCCGCGTTGGCGTGGCACGCTGGGCAGCGCGATGCACCATGATGCGGAGCCACCCTGCCGTGGCTTGCGTTGCCAACGGCGGGGGCTGTCTTGGGCCGCCTGCCTGCCGTGGCACGTTGCCGACCTTTTAGGTGGGCTGTTTTTGGGCCTCCTCTTTGCCGGCGTTTGCGTGTTTCTTCCGTCTCAAGCCTCTACTTCACCAACTCTCATGATTTAACTCCACTCAAAAGTCATCAAAAACCTACAAAACAAAGCTAATCATGTTGGTTAGCACATATCTTCACTTTTATATAAAATCACATGAAAATGTATCAAATGGCTTAGAAAACACGACTCATTTAAGTTGTGGCGTATCCACGGGACCTATATTATTTCCGTGATCCAAGTGACCACAGGTGTGACCACGAGTCATCATGTGAGTCGTGGTCAGGGTTGGACAGTTAGAAAATTTGGGCAGTGCCCCTAATGGGTCATCACCACAACTCATAAGGCACACCACGAGTTATGGTGATCCCAGGAGGAGAAATTTTGGCGATGAAGTTGACAGAGCGATCCATTCATTTCCTAGTGGTGACTAGTGAAGACGACGGCTGGCGGACCACGAGTGTCGTGGTCCAAGGCAGCAACTCGTCCAGTCCGTCGTTGGGATTGGCAGTCTAATTTTCTTTGCGAATTTATTAAGGGTCTTTTCATAATTTCCTAAGTTCTAAGTCCTAAACAACATTGTTTTTAGAAATCTCATAATAGAGTGTTTTAGAAGGGTTAAGTCATTCTAAGCCTATCCTAATTCATGCATGCAAGTTTAGAAGTTTGAGAGGTGATCAGGCCTAGTTCTTCAAGGTTCTTCCTCAATTCTCATTGGGCAATCAAGGAAGTTGTGAAAATCAGATTTCTTTAGGTATGTGAGGCTATGAATGGATGCAATATTCCACACCCATGCCCAATTCCCTCTCAATTCATGATGTTCTAATTGATGATTCCATGGGGTTTCTACCCAATACATGAATTCATAAACAAACACATAATTAAAAACTAACAAATATAAAATTTAAAAAACAAAAAAAACCAAAATAAATAAATGTTTTAAATTATAAATTATGTCTTCAAGTTTTCTAAACTATGATGCCCATCCATGAATATTCATGAAAGGTGAAATCTATGAGATATATGTTCAAGTATGATGTGATGTTTATAAGTATGATTGAAATACATGTTTATGTTCATGTTTTCCAAAAGTGAATCAAGTTGATTTAAGTATGTTTAAATATTAGAGCAATCCCATATGATCAAGTATTCTTATGATTTCATGAATTAGCTAACCACACATGGTTTTATCCCATTATTTTCAGCTTGTGGTATGGTTTGAGCCAAGGCTCCTCATGTTATGATTTCATATTATGCATGTATATTATTATCAACTTCGTTGGCGCGAATGAAGATCTATGCATGTGTTTTGGAGTAGTGTCTAGCACCGAGTAGGCTAACGGCGAGTCAACCCTATGCCTCAAAACTACACGCCAACGCAGGTATGTTCAGATTATATGGGACCTCACTCGTAAGCTTCCCCCGCCCCAAGGGGCTTTATGCTCCGATATCATGGTAGTGCTCTTAGCCCTGGCAATGGCTTTGGACAGCTCTGCCCACTTGAGTGTGATAGTCGAAAACCACGTAAGCTCTATTGTGGTAATGTTGGTTTAAATGGCTGAGTCTCCCACTGTTCCTCATGATTTCAGTTATGCATGCATCAGTCATGATATTATTTTCAGCAGGTTTGACCCAATATTAGGTTTACCTATGATTATCAATTTTCAGCTTTGGGTCATTTGATTCAGTTATGATGTTCAGTTATGTTCAGATCATGATTTTAGAAAATAGCATACCAAGCCCTCTCTGATTCTTACCTTGATTATGTTTTTATACTATGCATCTTTAATGACGATTTTACTTACTTAGCGGTTTTACTTACCTTGGATACTCAGTATATTTCACGTACTGACCATATACTCTATGTTGTTTCATTTTATGATACAGGATCCGATATCCAGGCTTAGTCCCGCCGCTAGTCAGATTCCCGGAGTTAGCTTTGAGTCCCTCATCTTGCGAGGCCCTTCTTATCAATTGTGTTATAGTGAGTTAGTTTACAGGGTCTTGTCCCATTAACACATCAGTATTAGAAGTTTTTCGAACATAGTTGTATTTCGGCCTCGGAACTCATGTATGTATTCGAGATGTTATGTTTTGTTTTAGACTTCCGCTAAGTTATTCATATTAAACTTCCACTTATCTATGATTGAGTTAGATGTATACCGATACCATGGTTCAAATTGGAGCCTCTCGGGTTCTTTTTTCCGTGTCTTGATCCGGGCCTATATTCTGGACCGTGACATATATACCGAGTTGTTCGAACTAACATGGTGGAATTATGTTGTTTTGCAAAATGTTGATTTTTGTTTTTAGAAATATTAGATGATTTTTTCTCATGTGTAGAATAAATGGTTTCGGAGTTCCTGTTGGAAATGAGAATGACTTTTTCTTAGTTTTAGATTTTCAAGACCTCAAAATATAAAAATAAAATAAAAAGAAGATAAATTAATTTTATCTGATTTTGTTGGTTTTAGTTTTTGTAATAGGAATAATTTCATAAATCTCCCTGCTCTACCATTATTTTGGTCCTCTCCTTGGTCCTCCACTTCAGCTTGAGTGGTGAGGTTTAGATTTATAACTCCCTAATCTTCAATATCGCCCTCCTGAATAGGGAGGATGATTGAGATGATTGGGATCAGTGAATCTCGACCATCCTCAGTCATTTTGCTCTAATTATTCTTTGATCGCCTTTAGATTCTTCCTGCAAGTTATTTTTCAACAGGCATAAAAGACTTTTCAAATTCTGGGTTATGCTTGAATAATTTCTTTTTAAGACGATTGTGTCATAAAACAGAATTAGATATTAGTACGTGTTACTTGCAACCAGTGAGAACTTGAAATGTTAGTTAAAAAGAATAATAAAATAAATCTAGAATTAATACACATGATTCTATTTGACTATTATTTATTGCCAATAATAAAACAGCGTCAAAATTTGATGAGAGTGCAAAACATACTATAAATTGAGTGCTTCGCTAATTAAAAAGATACCGTAGTATTAGATCGTATCCAAAGTGCTACAATTAATAAATCAAACAAAAAAATTGCAAACTATTATTCAGGTAAATAAATTTGAATTTGTTATAGTTAGAACCCACGATTTATGACTAATAATGCAATTTAAGACAATTGATCAAGAGAGCGAAAATTACTATCAATATGAGAAGTAAGGTAATTGACTAGACAAGTGCAAGACAATAATCGAATATGATTCATTAGATTCAATATAAAGTCTATTGATGCTCATGAATTTAATAGTTAATTAGTTATTCCTACGGGTTTTATATTTCCTTTTTGATTAAATTTAGACTTTGTAGAACAAACTAATGACAACTCAGTGAATGTATATGCAAGAACACGTTTATGTTTTAGTCTTAAGAAAAAACTTCTTTCGAATAGTTTTCCTCTTGGTTCAACCAACAAATTTTACAGTTATTTTGATTACTCAAAGAAATATTAATTCAAACCAAACAAAATTATGCAGATGAAATTCACTAAATTATTTCTCTTTCGATTAAATAAAATAGTTAACAAATTTAAAATTTAATTCAAACTCCATAAATGAATTCAAACATGAAAACAAAATTAAAATCCATGATTAATCATCCATGCATTGTATCAATGTAATACCGCGAAAGTGCATAAGGGTATATTCGGGAAGCTAAAATGCAAAACTGCCGAGAAGTTGGAAAAAGTTGTAGGACGAGAGGTACAACAACTTGTGGTACGTAACCACGAGCCATTGTTGGCAGTCGTGAGTTCAGGTGCTCAAGTGGCAGTGGAGACAACAGGTGGTGTAGCGACTCGTTGTACGAAATGAGTACGTTGTTAATGAGTCGTGGTAGGAGAAAGGGCTTAGCAGTTGGGAGTTTAACGGGTCATGCAGCTGACCTGTTGTGGCTTTACACAACGACCCGTTGTGAAGAGTCTGTAAGGGAGCCCAGTTCTCCAGTGAAATGACGGATAGGAACCACGACCCGTTTTATCTTACAACGAGTCGTGGTGAGGCTCGTTGAATAGAAGTGCAGAGTTTCAAAAGAAGGAAACAATGACTGAAGGAACGACCTATTGAAACTTAGGACGACCTGTCCTGTATGTCCGTGATTTGATTATGATATATGGATTGGGGCAGTGCTTAGCACGGGCGGATACCACGGGCCGTGGTATCTTCCAACGGCCTGTTGGTTTGTCTGTTGTTTGGTCTAGTGGGAAAAATTCTGCGTAATCAGTAAGGGTATTCCATCTTTTCTTCATCCTAAGGTCCTATACTACGTCATTTGAAACTCGTTTTGAGTGGGTTTTGCGGGAAAAACCTATTCTATGCGTATTCCTTCCATGCATGCCAAGTTTTATGAATTTCGAGAGTGACCAAGAACTTTTCTAGAAAGGATTCTTCTTTCATTTCTCCTTGGAAAATCAGTCAGGTGGTAAATTCGTTCTTCAGGTATGTAAGGTTTAGAATGGAGTGAATCCTTTCACACCCATCCCAAAATTTCAATTTGTCATGAATTCTCTATTCAATTTTATGGGGTTTTACCCAAATGCATGAGAATGTGATTTCACTTTATGGGTTTGATTTAATTGGGTTTTAATTGTTGAATTATGAATGATGGGCAGGTTTTAGATTATTTTCTTTAAAATCACATTTCAAGTTTTTTAAATCTAAAATGCCCATTGATGAAGGCTCATGAAAGTTATAATTTATGATGAATATTCAATATTTTGAGGTTATTGATGATGGAAAAGCATGATTTCAAGTTACCCATATTTATGAGCATATTTTTGAAAGAATTGAATATGTCAAAGTATTGGGCAATGCCCACATGTTGAAGAATCATTTATGATTTATGAATGAATTACCTGATTTATCAATTTATGATGTTGGCCGATGAAAAGGGGCTTTGATTCTTGGCTAAGCATGTTTAAAGGGGATCAATGATGATAAATGTTATACTTTAGCCAATGAATTTTTAATGCATGATATTATTGATCTATGTATGAGCCTATATGCATGTTTTGAGAGTGGGTGTCTAGCACCAAGCAGCCCGACGTTCAAAGGACTATGTCAGTGTCTCATAACCACATGCCGCCGTGGATTCTAATGTTATATATTGTGTTGATACCGATCCCCTCAAATGTGATATCACGCCTAATGCACGATCCTCGCACGGCAAGAGTCGGGGTCGGCTTTGCCCCATTGGAAGTGAGATAGTTGGGGGCATCATGAAAGGCTCTACCATGATGGTGTCGGTTATGACGAGTCCTCCCATTATTCCCTGCTGTTTATGCATTGTTATATTTATGTTATTGGCTCAAGTTATGTTTTTATTAAGTTTATATACGATTATTATAATGAATGATTTATGAACGATTTGAAAGTCTTGAGCCTTATGTTTACTTTTGAAGTTTATGATAAAAGCATGATGTCCTTATCCTATGTTTATTTATGAGTTTATTTTACTTTTAAATGTTCATTTACTTACCTTGCATATAAGTGCATTTCACGTACTGACCGCATACTTTCTATGTTGTATTGTTTCATGATACGAGTCCGGATCTCAAGCTCATTCTCATCCTTAGTTCATCTCGGTTCTACCGCTCTCAGCTATTGGTAGGTCCTCTGTGCCCTGGACAGTTTGACAAACTTTTCATATTTATTTATATTTCAGTATTGATCAGTTAGTTTGGGTATTGTCCCATCAACCCATCGTATGTGGTTGAGGCTTTGGTAGGATGTAAACCCAACTTATGTATGCCTAGTACTTCCAGGTTGTTACGCTATGTTTACGTTTCCATTATGTTTTGATGATTAGTATTCTTTATTTTAATGAGATTAGATGTATTCATGTGTCATGGATCAGTTTAGGGTCTCGGAATTACCTTGTCCCGTGTCTACGTTCCGGGTGTACGTTCGGTTCGTGACAAATTTGGTATCAGAGCCATAGGTTTGAAATTTCCTAGGGTGTCTGAAAGTCACATTAGTGGAGCATCTTTTCATGGATGTGAAGCGCTCCACGCTTATGACAAAGAGGCTACTAGACATTTAGGAAATGTTCCCTTCTTTTGTGTTCTATGTCATGCGATGAAAAGACTCTCCATCCTTCTAATTCGTTCTATTCGCGATTGCAGAATTATGGCTCTAAGAAGAATGAACGGAAGGAGGAATGGGAATGATGAAGGCCGTGGAGATGGGGTGGCAATGACCCATGGGCATCGGCAAGCCCCACTGTTCAGGAGCCCCAAGACAGAGCAAGCTGCCCATGCTGAGTTTTGGGCGGCTATTCAGATGTTGGCGCAAGGCCTTGACCGCTCAGGTCAGCAACGAGCTGTTGCGGGTCGCACCAGAGCTGGAAATGCAGCGTCGCTCAGAATTAGAACTTCTTGAGGATGAACCCTCCTGAGTTCGTAAGGATCAAAGGTGGGCGGATCACAGGTTGAAGTGAAGAGATCTCTGAAGGAGTTCTAGTTATGGAGAAAATGGGAGTGTGTGAGCTTAACTCTGTCAACAAAGAGGTCACAGCTCATATTTAGTACAAGCAATGGAAGGATAGCAGGGCGAGTGGGGAGCAAGCCCTATCCAGGGTGCAGGATGAGTTTCACATGGCTTTTCTCGACAAGGAGTTCTTCCCTTGTGAGATGAGGGAGTTGAAAACGCGGAGTTTGTGAACCTTAAGCAGGGAAGGATGATAGTGCTGGAGTATTCTCTTTGAGTTCATTCCTTGTCAGAAGTATGCCCCAGAGTTAGTGATGGATCAGAGGGCGAGGGTGAGTCGATTCGTTCATGGTGTGGATGGTTACTTGGATATGGATTGCCAGGACAGCCAGGCTTCACCAGGATATGGACATTCCTCGCATAGTGTGTTATGCTCAACAGATGGGCGCTCATGCGAGGAGAGAGGGAAGAAGAAACCAGACGGATAGCAGTGGGTTTTCGTGAGGTCGAGGTGACTACCGTCCATAGTTTCAGTAGAAATCACTAGCCCAGCACCATCATCAGCTGGTGTTCCATACAGACCCGGGGGTGATCAGAGGAGCAGGACTTCAGGGACGAGGGATCGGAAGAGGCCCCAGTTGTAGAGTATACCTCTACAGCCTATGGGAAGTGTGGCAAAGTCATCACAGGGAGTGCACCTTGGTTCAGATGTTTGCTATGGGTATGAATCTGGGCACATGCGCTGAGCTTGCCCATGTTCTGGGCAGGGTGATGATAGGGTCGTGCATGAACCACCGGGACAGCAGCAGCTCTATCCCATTTCCTCTCCATGGGGAGCATCGACTAGTGGGGGTGGCGGACAGTGCCAAAACTAATTCTATGCCCTTGCCTCGCACCAGGAGCAGGAGACTTCGCCAGTCGTGGTCACTGGTATGTTGCGTGTCTTTCTTATTGATGTTTGTCTTTGCTGATTCGGGAGCTACTTTGTCTTTCGTGACTCCTTACTTTGCTAGTAGCCTTGGAGTTGGTCCGAGACTTTGTTGGAGACGTTTTCATTTTCGACCTGTTGGTTGGTCATAGCTAGACAGTATATGAGGATGCCCAGTCACTGTGTTTCTTAAGGTTACCTCCACCAGGCCAGCAGAGTTAGCCTGACTGACTTTTGACGTTATTATCGACATGGATTGGTTGTTTTCTTGTTATCTTGATTAATTGTAGGACACATGCGGTGGAATTTCGTTTTTCGGGTGAGTCAGGTTTGGATGAAGGGTTGTTCGGCGGTACCAGCAGGTCGATTTATTTCTATATTAAGGCTAGGGAAAAGTGATTTCTAAGGGCTGCATGTATCATCTAGTTAGGGTTAAGGATGTTGAGTCCAAGACCCCGACTATTCAATCAGTTCTGGTGGTGTGTGAGTATCCGGATGTTTTTCCCGATGATTTTCCAGGTGTTCCCCTAGAGGAAATCGACTTTGACATTGATCTCTTACCCATACAACCTATCTCTATTTATCCTACAGGATGGATCCAACCGAGCTAAAGGAATTGAAGGATGGTTAAAGGATTTGTTGGATAAGGGCTTCAGTGGAGCAAGGCCAGTCTCTAAGGTGCACCAGTTTTATTTGTTCGAAAGAAGGGCGGTTCCCTTGGCATGTGTATTGACTATTGGCAGTTGAACAGGTTACCCTCAGAACAGGTACCCCTTACCCAGGATCGATGACAGATTTGACTAGCTTCAGGGTGCCAAGTGCTTTCAAGGTTGATCTCAGGTCGGGTATCACCCGGCTCGGGGTTCGGGAGAGTGACATCCCAAGTCTTTCAGGACTCAGTATGGTCACTGTGAATTTGTTGTTATGTCTTTGGGACTAACCAATGCCCTGCAGCTTTTATGGATCTAATGAACAGGGTGTTCAAGGCATATTTAGACATATTCGTGATTGTGTTCATTGATGACATCTTGGTATACTCACCGCGCGAGGAGGAGAATGCCGCTCACCTAAGAGTAGTACTTCAGACTCTCAAGGATCGTCAGCTATATATGCAAGAAGTTTAGTAAGTGTGATATTGGCTAAACTCGGTGGCATTTCTGGGTCATGTGGTATCAAGCGAAGGCATAAGGGTAGATTCCAGAAGATCTAGGCGGTGAAGAATTGGCTCCAGACTAGTGAATCCTTTATAAATTCAGAGTTTCTTTGGCTTAGCAGGCTACTACCGAAGATTAGTTGAGGGATTTTCATCAATTGCAGCCCCATTGACCAGGTTGACTCAGAAAAAGATAAAGTTCCAATGGTCGGATGCTTATGAAAGAAAATTTTCAAGAGTTGAACCCACGACTCATTTAGCACTAGTGTTGACTTTACCCGAGGGTACTGACGGCTTTGTTGTATATTGCGATGCTTCGAGAGACGGACTGTGATGTGTGTTCATGCTGGCATGGGAAGGTAATAGCATATGCCTCAAGAAAGCTGAAAGTTCATGAAAAGAATTATCCGACCCGTGATCTTGAGTTGGCGGTGAATTGTTTGCATTGAAAATATGGCGTCATTACTTATGCAGGGGTCCGTGGATGTATTTTGGATCACAGAGCTTGCAATATGTGTTCACCAGAAAGATCTAAATCTTCGGCAAGGGAGGTATTGGAGTTGCTAAAGGATTACGACATGAATGTCCTTTACCACCGGGGCAAGGCTAATATGGTTGCGGATGCACTTAGTAGGCTCTCTATGGAGAGTATGTCCCCGTGGATGAGGGAAAAGGAGTCGGTGAAGGATGTCCACCGACTTGCAAGATGGGAGCTAGACTGATCGACTCGACTGATGACGGCATTATTATGCAAAATGGGTCAGAATCATCCTTAGTGGTCGATGTCAAATCTAAGCAAGATGTGGATTCGACTTTGAGGAAGCTGAAGGAAGCAATGCGGAGTCAAAAGGTGGAGGTTTTCTCCCAAGGGGGAGATGGTTCTATGATATCAGGGTTGGCTATGTGTCCCGAACGTTGATAATTTGAGGGTTCGGATATGGCACGAGGAACATGGTACAAGATATTCCATCCATCCGGGATCCACGAAGATATATCGGGGCCGCGGGAAATCTATTGGTGGGATGGTATGAAGAAGGATATATCGCAGAGTTCTGATAACGCTCAAACCACACCTCCTTGCAGGTATGAAGCAGACGTTGTCAATAGAGAATCCAACTAGAGGTTGAGGTCGATCCCACGAGAGGAGAATACAGAAGGATGTAGAAGAACGCTAGTACTTAAGCTTTTAGTTAATTATTTTCTAAGAGGAAATTGGTAAAAGTAATAAATAACAAAGTTGAGAAATTGTTTGTTGTTTCCAAATTAATGCAACTAACTAGGGTAAGTGTTCCCCATGACTTCATAACCACAAGGCGTTTTATACTAGTGATCTATTCCGATGCTTAGCATGCAATATCGGTAAGTTAATTTCACTTAAATGGTTGGTCCCCTATTTAGATGATTATCACCACACAACTTGGTCCGTCTACGTTGTATGCTTTAATAACCCCTTACCCTTAATATCCAGTTACCTATTCCCGGACAAGGTCACGCTATTAGATGAGGGTTGATAGCCTCAAATCTCCGTTGTTAATCCATTTTCCCATCACTACCTCCTTGGTCCGGTAAGTGAGAATAAGGCAAGTTCTAACGTTTGCAACCGTTAAAAATCAATTAAAACGAAGGAAGAAATAATACGGGCATAAACTCCACGGTACAAGAATCACTAATTATTATTTTACCTATGTGTGTTAATTTGTCATGGTTCCTACAACCCTAGTTTTGGTGATTTTAGCCTATCATGTTTATAAGTGAGATTAATAAATTCATAAATAAAAGCAAAAATATCTTACAATGATGATAGGAAGAAACTCACTTGATTATTGCAACAATAAAGAAGAACAATTCAACAATTGTCTCGGAGTTTCAAACGTAAGACACAAAAATTGTATCTAAAAACTTGAGACTTAAAACTCTAATCCTACTTGAAGACTTTTGAACTTGAAACTTAAAAATTTAAACTTAAAACTTGATTCTCTCGTTCTTGATAGCTATTACATGAAAATAAAATAGTATTTATAGTAGTTAGATGCTTTCCTCATTCCTTGATGAATTTGACTTGGACTTGATGTTCCTTTTCTAGTTAGTAGAAATCAATTTTTGCCCGTCTTGTAAGCCTTGCCGCTCACCTGCCTCATTGCCATCCGGTCTTGTGTCGCACGCTTGTCGCGCAGGTAGTGTGCTTCTGCGCATGCCTCATCGAGCTGGGAAGAGGGCTTCCTCGCGCGTGCCATTGCACTGGAACAGTGCCGCATCGCGAAAGTTGTAGCGCCAGTGAAGGCACCTCGCGCATGCCATTGAGCCTAATATCCTTCCACATCGCATGGCCAATAGCACCATGATGAAGGCACCTCACGCCTGGCAGTATGCGCAAGCTGCTGGCAGTATGCAGCTTATTAGCATCATCCTCGTGCAGTTGGTCGCTTCTAACACGATCTTTGCATTGTTCATTTCCAACTTCTTTACATGTATTCAAAAGGCCTCCAAGCCATTTCAAATCCATCCTTTTTAACCCTAAAAACATCTAATCAGATGTGTTAGCTAATTTCAAAAATATATAACATAATCACATGCAAACACACATAATTTATTCTCAAAACATAGTGAAGTGCGAGCAAAAATATGTCTATGAAGTGCGTGAGTACGCCCTTCATCAACACCCCACACTTAGACTATTGTTTGTCCTCGAACGATCTACTACTTCTAATAATTAAGCACAAAATTCATCCTACGAACAGGTCTGCCCTTACTTAGGACCATGAGACATATCTATGAAGCTCGAACAACTCACTCGCATGCATCTAGAATCAACATTAACATGTCAAGTTCCGAAACCACTTACTTTTGGCTTAACTCATCAAGACATATTTTGGTCAACATGAATTATATGCAATTTAGCAATCCAGATTAAATCAAAAGTCTTACCATTGTGCCCCTCACAATTTGGAGAGATGTCCTTTTCTCACACAAGATATAAGTAAATATAAACTTAGGCATAAATAAAATAATTTTCAACTCACTCTCCCAAAATTAAACATACATGCAAAAGATGACCCATAGGCTTGCCCTTAGTTTAATACTCCGCTAATATAAATTTTGAATCAGGATCAATTAGGACTTAAAATTTGTGGTTGTAATGTAGGCTAAGGGACGGTGGGAACTATTTGGCCAAGATAGTGACTAATCTCCCTTAGAACTTTAAAGTTCACAACACTTTGATTTTTAAGCACATTCTTCAATTTCCAAATTTTTCTCCTTATACCTCCTTTTATTTTTTAATTTTTTCAACTTAGGTGACTAGTGGGGATTTTTTTCATCATTGAGCTTATTCACACACTTTTTTCTTTTTCCTTTCTTCCGTTCCCACTCTTTACGCACCCCTACTCTAGACACCCTCAACTTAAGCATTTTGACTATGTTGAGGTTCACAATATACAAGGAAGGACCACGACCAAAATAAGTTCATTCTAAACAAATGGGTATGGTTAATCGGTAAATCGTGATTTTTTTATCTTCTATTTTTCAAAGCTCTTTCTTATTTATGTTTCCCATAAAAATCACCCTCCTTGTTTAGCAAAATTTCATTTTTCTTTTCTTCCAATTCACCATACTTTTAGCTTTTCCTTCACTTTTCCAATCATGCTCCTTTCCTACAAAAAATTTTCATTAAGGTACTCTAGGAGTCATTTGGATCAAATACAAGTCAATAGAATAAAGAGGATAAGCTTGTAATATGACTATCAAAGAATATGCTAAGGCTCAAAATAGCTAACTAGGATAATTACAATCAAGGTAGGTAAAATAGGATAAAAATATGGTTAAAAAAATGCCTATATCACTTCCTAAATCCATCATTCTTATTTCGTTTCCGCACACATCGGGCAAGTTCTATACGTCAATTTACAAGAATGGAGTATATCAAAAATTTCTTACTCACACAATGGCACAAAATGGTTTAACAATGAAAATCAAGATCACATAAACACATATATTCATATTGCATGCATAACATAATTAAGCTCATTTTTTCAAGTACAAGAGTCAAGTTCCCAAAAGACTAAGTGTTTCTACCTCTTTCGTGAATTTTTGTGTGAATTTTTTGAGTCAATGATAACTAGAGTGAAGCACCTAGCATTCATAGGATCCAGGTTCTTGTTCTTCCTAATGATTAATTTATAAGACAGTTCATCATCCATCCATCATCGGGTAAAGTCATGACTCAACAACTAAAATAAAAAAAATCTAGACTTTCTAGTCGGTTCTAAGGGATTATCCACTGAAAAAGTATCGAAAATAAAAACCGAAGGAACCCAAAATAAAATAAAACTAAAAAATACTACAAACCAACAAGCATGCATGACAAATCATAAATCTAAAAAAAAAAAAGCTAGGCCTACCATTGCAAATTTAGCAATTAAGGCATGCATTGTAATATGAAGTTCACATCTCACCACACTTGGTGGTTACACACTATCCTAGTGTTAAAACAAACAAGCATAAAGTAACGAGTGCAAGAAGAACTCTCTGGGCCTCTACTTCTTGTCTTCAATATTTAAGCTCAATCTTTATTGAAAATTGTACTATCACCTGCACACTTGAACAAACACATAAAAATGAAACAAGAAAATCATTTGGGTTGCCTCCCAAGTAGCGCACGATTTAACGTCGCGGCACAACACAAGTATCGTTACTCAGACTTCATCAAGATACCTGTGGAAACCGTGTGGTCACATCTTGGCCTCTTGTTTTACCATGCCTCCCTGTGACATGTTAGAAAATAAAAAGAAAAACAAAAAAAGAAATAAAGACTAAAAGTTAAACACAAGCTTAATTAATCTAATCTAAACCGTATTCCCCGGCAACGGTGCCACTTTAATAATGCTCAAACCACACCTCTAACGAGTATGAAGCGGATGTTGTCAATAAAAAACCCAACTAGGGTTGAAGTCGATCCCTGTAGAGAATACGGAAGGATGTAGAAGAACGCTAGTGCTTAAGCTTTTTAGTTAATTATTTCTAAGAGGGAGAATTTGTAAAAATTAATAAATAACAAAGTTGAGAAATTGTTTGTTGTGTCCAAATTAATGCAACTAACTAGGGTAAGTATTCCCCATGACTTCATAACCACAAGGCGTTTTATACTAGTGATCTATTTTGGTGCTTAGCATGCAATATCGATAAGCTAACTTTCCACCTAAATGGTTGGTCCCTATTTAGATGATTATCACCACACCTTGGTCTGTCTACGTTTTTATGCTTTACTAACCTTACCCTTAATATAAGATTAACTATTCCCGGTTAAAGATCACGCTATTAGATGAGGGTTGATAGCCTCAAATCTCCATTGTTAATCCCTTTTTCCATTCACTACCTCCTTGGTCGGTAGGTAGAATAAGAAAGTTCTAACATTTGCAACCGTTAAACATCAATTAAAACGAAGGAAGAAATAATACATGCATAAACTCTGTTCAAGAATCACCAAGTATTTTACCTGCGTGTGTTAATTTGTCATGGTTCCCACAACCCTAGTTGTGGTGGTTCTAGCCTATCATGCTTATAAGTAATTAATAGAGAATTCATAAATAAAGACAAAAAAATAATACTTACAATGATGATATTAAGAAACTCACTTGATTATTGCAACAATAAAGAAGAACAATTCAACAATCATCTCGACGTTTCAAACGTAAGACACCAAACTTGTATCTAAAAACTTGAGACTTAAAACCCTAATCTACTTGAAGACTTTTGAACTTGAAACTTAATTCTCTCGTTCTTATTAACTATTACATGAAAACTAAAAGAGATGTTTATAGTAGTTAGATGCTTTCGTCATTCCTTGATGAATTTGACTTGGACTTGATGTTCCTTTTCCTAGTTGAAGTAGAAAATCCAATTTTTGCCCGTCTTGTAAGCCTTGCGTCACCTCCATTGTTGCATCCGGTGTGCCGTGTCGCACGCCTTGTCATGCGTGGGGAGTGTGCTGCTACCGTGCCTCATCGCGCTGGGAAGAGGGCCGCCTCGGGCGCCAATATGCTGGAATAATTGTCGCACTGCGAAGCTGTAGCGCCGGGCGAAGGCTTTCGGCGCATACCATTGAGCCCTAATCTCCTGTCGCGTCGTATTTCAGTAGCGCCATAGTGAAACTTTTACCTCGCACCTGGTAGTATGCGCAAGCTGCTGCCGTAATCACGCGTGTGCCATCATGGGTTGGGTAAGCTAGCTTTGATCTTTGCATTGTTCATTTCCAACTTCTTTACATGTATTCCAAAGGCCTCAAATACACATTCAAATCCATTCTTTTATCCTAAAAATATCTAATCACATGCATTAGCCGTATTTCATAAATATATAACATAATCACATGCAAACACACATAATTTATTCTCAAAACATAGTGCCATCCTCATGCGGTTGGTCGCTTCTAGCTTTGATCTTTGCATTGTTCATTCCAACTTCTTTACATGTATTCCAAAGGCCTCAAATACATTCAAATCCATTCTTTTTATCCCTAAAAATATCTAATCACATGCATTAGCCGTATTTCATAAATATATAACATAATCACATGCAAACACACATAATTTATTCTCAAAACATAGTGAAGTACGAGCAAAAATATGTTTATGAAGTGCGTGAGTATGCCCTTCATCAAGTTCGTAGCCAAGTGTCCAAACTGTCAGCAAGTGAAATTCGAATATCAAAGGCGGGGAGGCGTACTTCAGGATATCAGCATCCCCACTTAGAAGTGGGAAGAAATTAACATGGATTTCGTTACAGGCCTACCTCGTACTCGGAGACACTATGATTCCATTTTTGTGGTGGTAGACAGGTTAACAAAGGCTGTACACTTCCTACCGGTCAAGACCACGAATTCAGCGGATGATTATGCCAAGTTGTATATCCTGGAGTTGGTTCGACTTCATGGAGTTTCCCTGTCTATTATTTCAGACCGAGGTACTCAGTTTACCTCCCAGTTTTGGCGGTCTTTTTAGAAGGGACTTAGGACTCAGGTTAAGCTCAGCACAACATTCCACCTGCAAACGGATGGCCAGGTGAAACGAATGATCCAGACTCTCGTGGACATGTTGAGGGCATTTGTTATGGATTTTAAAGGTAGTTGGGATGATCATTTGACCTTAATCGAGTTTGCTTATAATAACAACTATCACTCTAGTATCAAGATGGCACCGTTCGAGGCTCTTTACGAGCGGAGGTGTAGATCTACCATCGGATGGTTTGAGGTTGGTGAGGCAGCTATGATAGGACCAGATTCGGTTCACGAGGCAATGGTGAAGGTGCAGTTGATAAGGGACCGGTTGAAAACCACCCAGAGTAGTCAGAAATCATATGTCGATGTTAGGAGGAGAGATTTGGAGTTTGAGGTGGATGATTGGGTATTTCTAAAGGTATCTCCCATGAAGGGAGTCATGCGGTTCAGAAATAAAGGGAAACTCAGTCCCCGCTATATTGGTCCCTACCGGGTTGTGAGGAGAGTTGGTAAGGTGGCGTATGAGTTGGATTTGCCCTCAGAGTTATCTACAGTTTATCCTGTGTTTCATGTGTCACTTTTGAAAAAGTTTTTGGGTGATCCAACCTTAGTAGTCCCGGTGGACAGCGTTGGTGTAAAAGACAGCCTCAGTTATGAAGAGATTCCCATGGAAATATTAGATCGTCAAGTCTGTAAGCTAAGGAACAAGGAAGTAGCCTTAATTAAGGCTTTATAGAGAAATCAGCATGTTGAGGGAGCTACGCGGGCAGCCAAAGCGGATATGATGGATAGATACCCACATTTGTTCTCTACCGGCTCAGTTCCGACTTGAGGTACTGTTTTTGCCCTATAACCCTATCTAGTTTTCATGTTCAGTTTATGTGTACGAGTTTATTTTATGTGTACGAATGTGTATGTGAATTATGAGATCAGTTCAGCTATGTGGTCTTATTTGGAGGTAGTTATTCCGTGGAAATTCGGTTAAAATAATCAGTATATGGCTATGATAAATTGTATGTTTCTGTTTGCTACTTGTTTCCTACATCTGAGGACGAATGTTCTCAAGGGGGAGATATTGTAATATCCCCGAAGTGCCTGAGGGTATACCCGAGAAGCTAAAATGCAAAAATGCTGGAAGTTGGGGAAAAAGTTGCAGGACGAGAGGTACAACGACTCGTGGTATGTAACCACGAGTTGTTGTTGGCAGTCATGGGTTCAGGTGCTCAGGTGGCAGTGGAGACAATGATTGGTGTAACGACTCATTGTACGAAATAACGCAAGTTGTTGTTAGTGGTCGTGGTAGGAGATGGGCTTAGCAGTTTGGGAGTTTAACGGGTCATGCAACGACCTATTGTGGCTTACAACGACCCTTTATGAAGAGTCGTGGTAAGGGAGCCCAGATCTCCAGTGGGAAATGAGGGATGGGAACCACGACCTGTTGTATCTTACAACAAGTCGTAGTGAGGCTCGTTGAATAGAAGTGCAGAGTTTCTAAAGAAGGAAACAACGACTGAAGGAATGACCCATTGAAACTTAGGACGACCCATCCTGTATGTACGTGGTTTGATTTCGAGATATGGATTGGGGAAGTTCTTAGCATGGGCGGATACCACGGGTCGTGGTATCTTCCAACGGCCCGTTGGTTCGTCCGTTGTTTGGTCCAGTGGGCAAATATCTGCATAATCAGTAAGGGTATTTCCATCATTTCTTCATTCTAAGTCCCTATACTACGTTGTTTTAGGCTCGTTTTAGTGGATTTTAGTAGGGGAAAACCTATTCTAAGTATGTTTCTTCCATGCATGCAAGTTTATGAATTTAGGAGATGACCAAGAGCTTTTCTAGGGTATTCTTCTTCCAATTTCTCCTTGGGCAATCAGTGAGGTGGTAGATTCATTCTTCCCAGGTATGTAGGATTTAGAATGGGTGAATCCTTTCACACCCATGCCCAAATTTTGAATTTAATCATGAATTCTCCTATTCAATTCCATGGGATTTTACCCAAATGCATGAGAATGTGATTTCTCTTTATGGGTTTGATTTAATTGGACTTTAATTGTTGATATGTATGATGAGTAGGTTTTATATTATTTTCTTTAAAATCATGTTTCAATCTTTTTAAATCTAAAATACCCATTGATGAAGGTTCATAAAAGTTATGATTTATGATGAATATTCAATATTTTGAGGTTATTGATGATGGAAAAGCATGATTTCAAGTTACTCATGTTTATGAGCATATTTTTGAAAGAATTGAATATGTCAAAGTATTGGACAATGCCCATATGTTAAAGAATGATTTACGATTTATGAACGAATTATATGATTTATCGATTTATGATTTTAGCCGATGAAAAGGGCCTTTGATTCTTGGACAAGCATGTTTAAAGGGGATCAATGATGATAAATGTTATACTTTAGCCAATGAATTTTAATGCATGATATTATTGATTTACGTATGAGCCTATATGCATGTTTTTGAAAACCGTGTCTAGCATCAAGCAGCCTGACGTTCAAAGGACTACGTTGGTGTCTCATAACTACGTGCCGTCGTGGGTTCTACTTATATATTGTGTTGATATCGATCCCCTCAAATGTGATATCATGCCTAATGCACGACTCTCGCCTGGCAACCGAGGTTGGCTCTGCCCATTTGAGTGAGATAGTTGGGGCATTATGAAAGGCTCTACCATGATGGTGTCGGTTATGACGAGTCCTCCTATTGTTTTGCATGTTTTATGCATTGTTATATTTATGTTATTGGCTCAAGTTATGTTTTGATTAAGTTTATATACGATTATGATAATGAATGATTTATGAACGATTTGAAAGTATTGAGCCTTATGTTTACTTACGATGTTTATGATACAAGCATGATGTCCTTCTCCTGTGTTTATTTATGAGTTTATTTTACTTTTAAATGTCCATTTTACTTACCTTGCATACTCGGTACATTCCACGTACTGACCGCATATTTTCTATGTTGTATCATTTCATGATACAGGGTCCGGATCTCTGGCTCATCCTCATCCTTAGTTCATCTCAGTTCTCACTCTCAGCTATTGGTGAATCCTCATGTTTTGAGGGTCATTTGACAGACTTTAATGTTATTTATGTTTCAGTATTAATCAGGTTAGTTGGGAATGTTGTCCCATCAACCCATCATATGTAGTAGAGGCTTTCAGACAAGATGTAAAACCCAGCTTATGTATATGCCCAGTACTTCCGGTTGTTACGCTATGTTTATATTTCTGTTATGTTTTATGCTAAGTATTTCGCTTTATTAAATGATATTAGATGTATGCATGTTCCATGGGTCGACTTGGGGTCTCTCGGAGTCTCTTGTCCCGTGTCTACGATCCGGGTGTATGTTCGGGTCGTGACAATCAATCATCCATGCATTATATCTGTCAAAATCCAATGAAAAATTACTCCATAATATAATTTAAAAAATTTTCAAAGAAGAAGAAATCTAGAATTCATTACAACAAACTTTCGACCCCACTTTCGTATTGAATCGAAAGAAAATTAAAAGTAGCAAAAAAATCTTATCTTCAATCTCCTCACCCGCTTCTTTCCTTGCATTATGAGTCTTTTTTTATCCTTATACCCTCTCTAGATGATCTCGGACCAAAATATTTTTTTTAAATCAAAAATAAAATATGACACGAATATGCCTGACGCGGCGCGACATGACCCCTGTTACACCCCATAAAATTTCCAACACATAGATGACCTATTCGCGTGTTGGTTAAGCGTATTTGAAAGCCATACATGC
>JACEIK010001544.1:242870-274009 GCA_018107945.1 Datura stramonium | reverse complement strand
CTGTGGTGACTATCATCCTTTGGACATATAAAAAAAGGAGACGTCTTTTCTTCGTCACCTCGAAAAATAAAAAGTAAGCTAATTTCTTTTTGAAATTTCAGCCATTATTATTTAAAATTTTATTTTACTGATAAACTTTTTTTCAGTATTATTTTTTCTAAAAAAAAGAAAAGGCACTCTCGGCCTTCACCTTTCAGCAATCATTTTTGTACATCCCGCAATAAATTTAATTAAAGATATTCTCGTTTTCTTTTCTTTTCTTTTAACTTTTTAATTTAGTTTGTCATTTAGACCGACCTTCAATAAAAAGAGATATTATCATGGAAAAAAGTAACAAATAAATGAAAACAAAGGTGTGATGTGTTGCTTTCTAGCCTGGCTTTTCCACTAATGTTCTTCACTTTTTCGTATTTTAAAATCGATTCAAATAATTATTTATTCTATCACATAAATTTAAAATAATTAATAATATATATATATATATATATATATAAATTAGTATATCTGTATATATTAATTAAAAAAAATAAATAAAGTAAATTCGAATCGATTATTTATCTCTATTCTTCATTTTTTAGAAAGTGACATGAGGAACATTCAATTTATTAGAAATAGAAAGATCAAAGAAAAGGGAACGACAAAATTAAAATAGGAAAGCTGATATTTTTCATTCCCTTTAGTTAATTATCATTTGTCTCGTTAAATTCATACTTTTTCTAATTAATTCGGGAAAATTACATAAATATTAAAAAATAAATAAGATAAAAAAAATAAAAAAAATAAAAAAAATAAAATATTAACTTTTAAATGTGACAGTTTTTTAATAAATGAAAAAAAAAATTTAATAGGTTATATTTCTTTCTTCAATTAAGTTTATTAGATATGAGAAATATTTAATAAAATCAATTATTAAAATAAAATCAAATAAAATGGACTGAATATTCAGTAGATAATGAGCAGCACGAACAATTTACACTCATGAAAATTCATATAAATGATCTTAATTAATTTCGATTAAATTATATTGTTATTATTATAGTTAATCGAACTTAAGCAGTCACTCGAACTTGAATTAAATTTGTTAATAAACAATTGTAATGCAAATAAATTTAAGTTATATGCGTTGAGTGTAATAAACTTGTATTGCAGGATATATAATATCATATATTTGAATTATTAACCAATCCTATTAATAGAATTATATGTTTTATACTTTTTACATGTTCTAATTATATAAATAATTCGTAAATAGTTATTATAATAATAGTGGCTCCTTCCTTTTTGGTTTATCTTATGATTGAGGAGTCTAAATGATTTGTATTTTTCAACTTCACTGTAAATGAGACATAGAGCAACTATTGTTCATGTGGCTGGTTTAGAATTAATGTTAAAAGTAATATTTGCTTTTTCAAAAAAAATAAAATAAATAAAAAAACCTCAATTATCAATTCAATTTCAATTCAATTCAAATTCAAAATTAAAATTTAAAAATTTGTAATTTGAAACATGTATTAATTATTTATATGACTATAAAATTTTAGTAATAGTTAAAAAAAAATAAAACACGAATAAAAAAATTGATAATTAAACTTTAAAATAAAAATATTTTTAAAATAAAATTTAAAATAATTCAAACGAAATAAAAAGAAAGAAAAATCCAAACGTGACAGAAAGTAACAGGACAAGATCACTTTATACTTGAAGACAAATAGATCTTTTCTAGTACAGTTGCCACGCATACGTTGCAGGCCAATGAGAGCCGTCGAATCACAACATGGAAATGAGATCATGTATGGTGCATGGAGAAAGAAAACCTACATGAATAGACACGGCGGAACGCATTGACAGTCTCTTACAGGGACGGTAATGGAGCAGGACGAGTACGGATCATAAAGGCGAATTTAGAATTTGAAAATGATGGAGCGTCGCTCAAAGGGACGCATGTTAATTGTAAGCGGTGCCATGTGATATTGAAATTGCTTCACTAGAAAATGTTATTACGAGACAAAAAATTTGATCTTATTCTTAATATTATAAATAAAATGAGTTTAAATAACGCGATTTAATGTATGGTTGATGGCGCTTGGAACTCATTTTAGACCTCGAGGTTTCTGGTTTGAAACTCGCTAAAAGCATTTTGCAAAGGGGATTCAAACACAGGCTGCCAACCTCACAGAGAGAGAAATTGGGTGCACCCACTAAACCAATGCACCAAGTAGCCCTTTGGGTTTAATAGTGCACAAACTTATATATAATCCTTTTGTAGGTATATATATAATTTTTTTAAGTTAACGAGGTGCGCGTGAACCACCCTCTATGTGGGTCCACCTACAATGAGTTCCAGGATAAGTCTATCTTATCTTTGGGCGGGTTGAAATAGTTTTTAAAATTGATGTAGGCGGGGTGGCTTGCAGGTTTGCGCGGGTTTAATAGTATCTTTTTAATAATTTTTATTATTGACACAATAGAGCTCTTATTTTAAAAATATATTTTATTTGATTATCATTCTTTAAGAATTTTATTTCTCTAGTTTTCTCCTATCTAAATTGTCATTTTTTCTCTTATGTTTTGATATTATGTGTTCGATTGATTAAAAGTTTTGAAAAATATTTTAACTTTAGAGAAAAACGAGTTAAGCGAAAATAAGGAAAATGTTTTTCCACCTAATAAAAGTAGGAAAAACATGTGTGTGTGCCCTTCAGAAGCCCGCCATATTAATAACTTCCCCCATTTTAATAGTTATCTTAAATTACATATGTAAATATTTTTCTTTGCGTCACGAACCTTGAGAAAATAAGTAAGAAAAAGCTTGTTTCACCAGAAAATATTTTCTTGAAAAATTATTTTTTCATGGAAAACATTCCTTCATACCAAATACACCCCTAGATTTAAAAGTGTGGAGAATGAATTTAGAATTTTAGCAATAAAAATATTATGTTAGTAGAAATTATGCATCAAATTTCCTTCTCCAACATATATCTTTATGAATTTATTTCCTTCTTCTTAATTATTGTCTTATTTAAAAGCAGGGTTTTCTTCTCCAACGTATAATCTTTCTTATGTCATCACCGCGATGTTATCGTTATTACCGCATTAATTTTCTGACGAAACTCCATTAATCAAATCTGGGTTTCATATAATTTTCTGGTGAATATCCATTATTTTTGGGGAAAATTAGATCTGATTTTTATTTTTTTAAAGCTTAAAAAATTTCTATTTGGATTAGAAACTCAATTCTCCTGCTTTCTATCTAGTAAAAGGAAAAAGAAAATCAAATATAGTTTCATATGGTCTTTCCAGTTGAAACTCCATTATTTCAGCAAGATTTCATATGATTTTTCGGGACAAAAATCAAATTTGAATTTAAAAAAGATTTAGATAGTGTGTGTATGTGCTGAGACAGAGAGGAGGGGAATTTGTTTGAGCTTGAGAAGATAGATTGACAAAACTATTATTTATATGGGTATAACTGTTAATTTGGATCTTCTTCTCTAGCTGTTGGTTTCAATTAGAACAACCCTCTTCTTCTTAATTTGGATCTTCCTCTTTAATATCTTGCTAAATTAAGAAAAAATAAAAGTTGGAAGAGAAGTTATGGGTGCTTGCAGAAACAAGAGGAGAGGGGATGGTGGTTGGGTGGGGTTAGGATATAGAAAATAAAATTTTCTTTTCTCTTATTATTTAAAATTTATTTTATATTATTATGAGATCATATACCACATGTATTAATTTGAACATTCTGTCACATCATCGGAAAGTGTATTACACACACATTACATATTTAGTTGATTGTACAAGAAGTGTCAAAATTATGAAGTGAGATCTTTTATAAAGTGTTTAAAATTAAAAACGATGTAGTTGAGGTGTATAAGTTAGACAATGCCAGAAACTTTAAGGGTTGTCGATGGGTTCAGAATAGATACTATATAGTTTGAAAAGTATATATACATATGCGTATAAATTGCCAAAAACTCTCCGCACAAAACAACAAAATAATAACTTCTAGGCTCAATTTAAATAGGTTGAGATCAACTATATATGATTTTTATTGGTCATATTTTTGACGGTGTGAACTTGCTTATTTACTGTTTTATGGTAAAAAAATAAAAAGAAAGGTTGTGGATTTAATTAGGAAGAAACAGAATTGTTGCTAAAAAATTTAAAATACAAAGATAACTCACATAAATTTTTTTAAAGAGAATTTAACATCTTAGATTCAACTTTGATCTACGTACATACATGAAGTATTCTACTGTTACATTGAGAGAATGCGGGAGAGACAAACCCCTCGAGGGGAAATTGTGTTTGCATATGAAAAGGTTTTACATGAAGGTTAATATAAGACTATGTCCGACTCCAACAAGCCCAGAAAAAATGACTCTTATGCCCTTACATCTTGCTTGATTAATTTATAATAACAATGGTCAATTCATGTCACTTCAATCAGTTACTCTTTCTCGAAGCTAAGGCGATACACATCAAATACACCAAGTTTGGAAAGGAGGAAATGGTATTGAGCACCGGGAGACCCTTGGTCATCAAATTAGCAAGTTATGAAACGGTGGGGATATGGTAGAGTGGAGGTAAACCATATTTGATTTTTATCGAACAAATAGCAATTTATCACTATATTTTTTGTCCTTTCATGAAATAAAGGGTTAGCAACAATTTGCAAAACTTCATATTATCTACAAAACAATTTCTTTGGCATGTCTAGATTAAACCAGTGAATCGAGATGATTCTGCGGTTGTAGCAACCATGCTTCATATTCGCTTACGCTTAGAATTCCCTGCGATAGTGTATTGCTTCTTGGACACAGATACAAGGAGATCCCCAACTTTATCATGTAACTCGTCCAGGACTGGTGTTTGAGTAAGCAACCCAACTACAGATGAAAAAAGGTAGTCATGGAGGTGATAGACCACATCTTGAGAAGAAGCCTAAACCGGGGCCTTTTCAAGTATCGACTATCTCAGAGCATATCCTAAGTTCAGGTTGCGTTTGGTCTCTACATAAATTAATTTGACACTGACGATGAAATAAATATCTGGTCTTATTATATAAAATGAATGAGCTTTTCAATGAGCCACGAAAGCTCAAAATATCTTTGATTTTGGATATTTCAATTATTACTTTTGTGCATCATAATCTACAATAGTAAGGTTTTGGTTACGTTCCAAAAAAATTGTAGTTGATTTACTTCTACTTAACAACTTAGGAAATAGCTCCAACACGTACTTTTCTTTAATTGAGCAGAATCCCTTTTTGTGATCGAGAACTTCAATACCCAGAAATATCTCCCAGGCGCCCCAAATCTTTTACCTTGAGGCCCTTGTTCAAAAATGTCCTTTTTGGCATACGAGATCAATGTGAGATTACTTCCTATAATGAGTAGATCATTAACATACCCTAATACCACAACTAGATCGATTAAGTAAATTCTTGACAAAAAGAGAGTGATCATAAACAACTTTGAGAATATCCTCCAAGTAGTACATGTGTAAGCAATATATTGTTTGGAAAACTTTCTTTAGCCCATATAATGACTGCTTCAATTTACATGCCATTTTTCTCTCCCACATTATGAAATTTTTGAGGTAACTACGTATATATGCATATCCTCATAGATATCTCCTTGTAGAAAAGACATTATAACATGCATCCATCGATATAGATCCCGATTTTGAAAGTTTCTATACTAATAGTAGTTCTCTGAGGCCTTTGAGTCAAGCCAGACTTATGATCTAACTAACTTATTCTCCTTTCATCCTTAAATTTGATTTATTAAAGTCTGTATATGCTCATTATGAGAATCGAGGATGCCTTATTCGATGCAAATCCCACATGAGTATGGGATGACCATGATACTATTACAAGATTGATATAATTTTCTTGCTTGATTGTGATTGGACATTTTTGTATATAATCTCTTGGAATTAAGGCGACTTTGTACTTGATACTTAGTAGATTGATATCCTTATTATTTATACAAATTACATGATAGTGTGCAATGACTTTTGCTCATTCATTTTGATAGATTTAATAATTCTAACAATGCCCTTCACTCTTTTGAAATTTTATCCCAATTTATTTACTTGTCAATTAGGTAATATTTTATTAAATATATAGAAAATTATATAATGATTCAAATGGCAATATTGATACAACTTTACATATTTTGACTAGCTTTTGTAAGTTTGGATTATTTTAACACTTGATTGATTTAGTAGATGGTATAATTAATTATTATTATCATTAATTGATTTGATGCGTTATTTCCTTGTTGTGGTTTCGTATATCAAATGGAATTGATAATGTTAATTGATAAATTTAAGTGATTGATTTCTTCCATATCACTAATTAGAAGGAGATTTCTTTTGTTTGACATGTTACAATATTCCTTTATTGTATTACAACTTTAATACTCATCTATTCTTGAAAATTATAATTTTTCCTCTTTGTTTCAAGGAAAGAATTTCTTTAATTGATTTTCTACATATTGCCTCTTCCCTTAACCCCACCGTTCTTGAACTATAAAAGATGCATCTTCTTTTGCTTACGGAGGAGGGGAAGAGGACTTGCTGATTCTTTACCATTACAATTTTATTTATAGTATTGAGATATAATTATTCCCTTTGAAAAGATAACATTCCAAACACCATACGGCCTTCTAGCAATATGATCTTTCTCTCTTGCCCAATACTCAAGTAGATTGCTTCTTATTCTTGATATACCTCTCAACTAGTTAGTCCATCTAACTATGTGACTTTCAGTTATTTAGTAGCTTAATGTTGCTTGGTAAATAATTATTCATGTTAGTTTGTTATTTGAAAGATATAATATTCAATTTTGATTTATTTATCACTAGTCTTTTATTTCTACATAATAAATGTTTGAATTTCCTTTAATGTGAAAATATTATTTGTATCTATCTATGTATACATATATATATGCACGTTGTTTGTATTTGTCTAGTCTTTTGAAGTAGGTATTCTTTCTTATATGTTCGAGATGTTGAAGAGTCACTCGGGATATAGGTACGGGGATTGATTAGGATAACTTATATTTAAATTTCCATAACTCCTTCTTTAATAAACATGTACAAGCTCTTAATAGTGAAAAGGGATGTCTAAAGGGTAGGGAATTATGTGTTATTTGCTACGATTTTTCTTTCTTCTAATCTTTTTAGACAGTTCGTTTTTGTTACAGAAATATTGCCTGTTACATTTTTATTAAAGTTATCGTCTATTCTCTCTTTAAAATGAAAATAGGTAATTTATCTTATATAGGAATACTATATAAGGAAGGCGGCCCAACCTTATATGCCGAATGACGCTCATCTAATTTGAATTGTTTGATCATGTTGTATAGTTTGTAGTTAGTTTATCCTTCAACAAATATAATTCGAAATTATTTTCACATCAATTCCCAATACCGCACAACTAGTATAGAGATCTTGGAAAATGAAAAATGCAGGTAAAGGGATACTAAACAACAAAGATCTCTAGTTAACTTGGAAATTGATAACAAGTTGAACTTGGGATCTAGAACATAGAGCACGTTCTTCAATTTATTACTTTTTAATAACACGGTGGTTACATTGTGTTTTACTTCACATCTACCCAGGTAGAATGCGAGACGTTATTATCCTCTTTGTCTACTAGTCCTTGTGAGTTCATCCAAACACTACGTATAAAATATAATATGGTGAGATGTTCTGAGTATATCCAATTATGTGAAAAAAAATATTGGACAACAGTGCAATTATACCTATCATGTGATCCTGAAGATCACCTGGTATAGTGCCACTAATACTACGTCAATGAACTATTGATATTGATCTTAGGTACATATTTCCCATTACCGCCCATCATTTGCTCTTCGGCCTCTATAATATTGCTATTGGAATAAGGTTAGGATGTTGCAACTTTGCATTTCCAACCTATACCTTCTTCTTGCTTTTGAAATTTAGTGGATATCATATCGATGCATAACAATCATCCTTAGTGTCATATAACCATAATGCTCACAAAATCTACCTACTAGTGGTTTCTTATAATTGTTATAATGGTTAGGGTAATTGTTGTTATAAGCCCAGGACTAGGATAATGAATATGGTTAGGAATAGGATAATTAGTGTTGTTGTTGTTTGGAAATCGAGAAGGAGGAGGTCCATTGAACCTCTAATTTCTTCCTACCATCATGATCGGAATCTTGTGTCTATCTTCTACCCCTATAACTCTTTGACTTTTCTCTTGAATTGCCAAGGCATAAGCTTGATTAATAGTCACAGGAGTTCTAAGCAATACACTACTCCTCATATGATTGAAACTCTTATTGAGACCCATCAAAAATTGCAACAAATGTTGGTTCCTCAATATTTATATCGAAGGCCTAGATGCCTCACAATTACATCCAACATTAGGAACTAGTACATCTATTTCATCCCAATTATCTCTCATCTTTAAAAAATAAGTAGTGGTGAATTTATACCTTGAGTTAGTATTGCAATGTCCTTCCATAACTAGTAAATTTTGGTGAGGTTTGACTTATCAAAACGCTCCTTGAAATCATCCCGGACCTTATTCATATCGATGTATAAACAATGCTTGAAGGCAGATCACAGTAGCTGTAATCCGGTATAGCACGATTCATTTACATCTTTCCCACAAATTTTATCTCGTCCTATGACTTTCATCTATGAAGGGCTGAGTTTGGTTCTTTATTAACTTACCCCATAAGGTGTGATTTTTTTGGCAGTGGCCAGCGATTCCAATCAAAGCCAATCCTAGTGTATCTAAAGGCGTAAATAGAGCGGATGAAGAAAATCAATTTGTTCTTCTATTTCCCCTTCGATTTAGTTGATTGATGGATTGTTAACTTCTTCCATTATTGATCTTGCTTCGAGCTTCATCTTGCGAATTTCTCTTGCTTAAATTAGAATCCTCAAGCAATCTTCGATCAATTTGCTCGATACCATGATAATTTGATGAATTTCTTAGATTAACCCTAATCTACATACATGCACAAAACACACTACTATTACATTGAGAGAATTAGGAAGAGATAAAAGCTGGCGGGGAAATTGTATTTGTTTATGTTGAAAAGGTCTTACAAGAAGGTCGCATATAGAATTCTATTATTGTAATAGTTGAAGAAAATGGCTTCCAATGCACTTAAATCTTGTAACTAATTTGTAACTAACTAATCTTAATTAATTCGTAATCAACTTCCCATTCCATTAGAGTGAACTCTCGTCAACGCCACAAGCTCCGCTTTTGTGATTGTATTAGGTAAAATGATTAGAATCGGCGAATCGAGGATTTGATATCTCGAAAACGAGGAGGAGGGAGACACCATTATCTTAATACAGATGGTAGTGAAACTAGTAATGACGACTAAAGAATAATGTCGCATTGGACTGGTGAGGTCAAATATGAGTCTTAAGCTAATATTTAGACTTTGATACTATTGCAAGTTGATTTTCGAGAAATATATTTGCGCTTACTATTTTTCTAAACAAAATGAGTGCAAAAACGGACGATTATCATTCTACGGGTATACACAATTTAAATTAAAACAAAAAAATAATGGTAAGAGCCCATTTTGGGAATAAGGCGGACCACGTAAGCCGCGTGAGTGTTTAGAGCGGCACCATTCACTTGATGAAATTTATAAATATTTATATAAAATTAATAAAGTTAAACAAATAATACGTGGCGCGTAGCGCAACGTCGTTGGGTGCTTTGGTTGCTGGAAAAGAAGCTTGTGTTAGTCATTTGATCCTTTTGACCATAGGATCAAATCCAACTACAAACATTTGAGTATCATTTTCTGTGATTTTCCTTCCCCTTTCCTTTTTTTTTTCTCTCTCCTCTTTATTTGATTTCTTTTTTTAACTTTCAATTTTTCTTTTTCTTTTTATTCCTATTCTTAAGTCCTCTACTCTTATGACTTTTGAGGTAATATTTCCTTTCCTTTTTATTTTTTATAAATTACGGTTTAAGATTGCGTCTGTAAAAAAATTATTTATTACTTTTTGTAGATAAATTAGATTATATAATTTATGTTCAACTTAAATTGAATAAGTTATTTGCAAATAAAAAATTGGGTAAGCAATGAATTCTAGTATCTATATTTTTTTCTCCAGATAGAAAAACATCAAAAATAGATATGTATTTTAAATATATTTTATTTTTTTGTTAATAAAAATGACAATAATATTTATTATAGTTTACATTAAAATATTTTTAAGGAAAGAGTTAAATTTACCCATCTACTTTGTTTAATAGTGATTCTACCCTCCACCATACTATAGGACTAAATATAACGCATTTGTTACGAAGTATTCAAAAATGTAACGTTTTAGATGGAACCACCGATAGTTATTTTAGTAAGTTTGGAATATAATCGCTTAAATTTGAGTTTGAAGGACTTATATTAATCGAAGTGTGTCGGATTGACCCGATGGTTTGGCAAAGTAACGCGTGATATATTTGTTAAAAAATTTAATTTTGAAGTTGTGATTTTTAATATTTAAAATTATATTTTAATATATTTAGAAAAAATATGAAATTTTATGAGTGAAATTTTAAAAATTCAAAAATTGATTTGATGTTATAATTTTTAAAAATTTAAAATATTCAAAATTAAAATTTTTAATTATGTGTTTATTTTTGTATTTTAATTAAATTACATGTTTTTTTTGTTTTTTTAAATGTTTTTATAAAATTGAATTTTTATGATCGGAAGTTGAAGTTCAATTTACCAAGATAAATTTTAAAAATTTACCTTTAAATATTTATTTAATAATAAAAATTTAAATTTTAATATTTAAAATTTCAAAAATTTGACTTTTTAAAATTTCTCTTAAAAATTTCATTTTTTCATAATATATTTAAATATAATTTTTAATATTAAAAAATCTGGCTTCAAAAAGTCAAAATTTTAACGATATATCATGTGTTACTTGTAAGCAACGTTGATGTCCCGGCATCTTCCGTTAATACAAGTCACTTCAAACTTCAGATTTAAGTGTCATATTTCAAATCTCATTTTAAATACCCTTATTTGGAATTCCACATCAAATGAAAAATATTTTTGAATGGGGTTGGTAACAACGAGGGTTATATTGAAAGCATGAGTATGAGGTAAATTAATTTATTAAGCTAAAGTAGAGGATATATTGTACTTTTTCCTATGACCACTAATGGTTTTAAAAAGGTTTTGCACTTATACTTGGTAGTCATAGTGATTGTACATTATCGGATCCAGGATATAAGCTTTAAAAATTTGATGATTCAAAATTTATATTGTTGAACTTTTAATATTTTACTTATATTTTATATTTTATGATAAAAATATAGTGATACGATGAACCCATTAATTATATACTATAATGCCCGTTACAAATATAAATATTGCTAACTTTAAAATTTTGAATCCGCCCCGTCGGAAATCAATCCAAGCGTCTGGCCTGAGGAAAGTAACGGATTCAACCATTGCCATTTGCCCCAAGTTCACTTTTATATAGTAGGATGCACAGTTTTCTCTCTATATATATATATTTAAAATTAACGGATATTATTAGACTCCGTTTAGGGATGGGAATAGAATTGGTCGCGGGACAATCCCGCATAAATCTTCAAAAGATTTCAACACAAATCTCACTTGCCAACTACATGGCGTAATTTGATGTTTTATTGAGTGTTGCCCGTCCCACATAAATATGCACCCGCAATAATTTATTAATTTTTAATTTTTTTAATTTTTTTAATTTTTTTAATTTTTTTAATTTTTTTAATTTTTTTAATTTTTTTAATTTTTTTAATTTTTTTAATTTTTTTAATTTTTTTAATTTTTTTAATTTTTTTAATTTTTTTAATTTTTTTAATTTTTTTATATATTTTCACTGTATTAGGATGTAGGAACTTCCAAACTTTTGATTTTAAAATTTAAACCACGTGATTAACTAATTATATGCTATTAACTGTAACTTTGGGAGCATTAAATTAATATTCTTTTCCTTACACCATAAACTAACATCACAATTTAAGTACATATAACTGTATCTATATGATATATGAATTCTACAAAGATATTTTCAGAAATTAATGTATTATATTACTAATACACTATTGCTATTTGTGAGGGCAGAAAATAGTTGGAATTTTGAATAACACAACTCTAAAGTGAGAGTATTAGAAAATAAGTAATAAAACCTTTCACTCTTAAGAGGAATAAGAGATGAGGCGGCGAGGAAGAATGAAGTTGAAGAAAATTAGAGATAGCTGTCGCACCCGCATTCATTTCGCACAAGATTAAATTTTTTGTATTTTGACCCGCTCCACCACGCCCCATCCCCTCATATGTCTAAACCGTCCGCCCCACATCTGTCTAAACCCACCCCCCGCCCCACATTTGCACCGCTTCATTGCCATTCGGGCTCCTGCCACACATGTATGCGCCTGCGGTCGAGAATATATTTGGGAAAAATGACAAATAAACTTCTTAACTTTGCGATTTAGAGTGGGTATACCACACTCGTTAAAAAAATGGTTCATATATCTGCTATTTTGTTTAACAAATGATGCGTATATACGCAAGTTTATGCAGCAATTGGGTGCGTATTTGCCTTTTCGTTAATTGACTTATATTTACTAAATTCTAAAAATTCCTAATTAGTATTTTTAATTTCAAAAATGTCAAGGGACTTTAACAGAATTACCTCACTTATTTGTTTACCCCCTCTAGACTGACCCAAATGAAAAAACGCTGAATTCCTCTTCTACTCGATCATAAAATGAGTTTGGAACGGATGTCTAAATAAAGAAGAGAAATTGGATTATTTTTTGTTGGCTTAGGTACGGAGGGGTAAAAAATAATTGAGTTAACTTT
This sequence comes from Datura stramonium, assembly GCA_018107945.1. Taxonomy (NCBI): domain Eukaryota; kingdom Viridiplantae; phylum Streptophyta; class Magnoliopsida; order Solanales; family Solanaceae; genus Datura; species Datura stramonium. The sequence goes on along the minus strand of JACEIK010001544.1, from coordinate 261,111 downwards.
AAGTAATGTGCGTATTTTAAAATTAGAAAACAAGCTTTAATTTTTAGTCGATACGATGTGAGGAAGTAGGTAATTATGCATAATTTATTAAATGATGAGGATATGTATGCACCGTTTGGTAAATAGTGAGGGGGTATATCTGTACATTTTAACAAAAAGAATATATCCATTACAAATTGCAAAATTGTGAAATATATTTATCCCTTTATCCTATATTTGCCAACTCATGATAAATCTTTATAGTGCAGTGCTTATAGAAAAGAAGAAGTTAGATACTTATATAGATTGTTATGGAGGCTTAAGTTATCACATTGTTAGTATAGAATATTTTTATTTTATCATATTACCCAAAAGATATACATAAGTTTTAAAATGTAAAACAATAATAATATATTCGATTTCATTTTACAAGTGGAGTTCGTGGTCTTACCCTTATTTTGTGAAGGTAAAGATATTGTTTCTAACAGATCCTCGATTCAAGTAAAGTATCAAATACGTATAAAAGGAAATACAATAGATACATAGTCATGTTAAAAATAATAGAGAAAAGCAGTGGCAACAACAAGTAATAAGATAATCGAAGCAAAAAATATGTAATATTAAAATTGAAGAATAAGATAAATTGGAGAGTACTATAATAATACAAAGAAGGGAATCTAGTGTACTGCTATTCTCTTAATCTTACATCCTAATTCTGGCGTATAACCTCCTATGCGGGGTCGTATCGCCGGTAAAAGTGCAAATGAGTCGTAATAACGCTAATCATATGTTCCTAATACTTCTTTGGCGTACCTCTACCTCTTCTCAAACCCATCGTAGACAACTTCTCATACATCTTCCATGAGCAATTGATCTTCTCTGCACATGCAAGACCATATATCTAATCTCATTTCTCTCATCTTGTCCACTAGGAAGGCATTCTCACCTTATACGGATTATCTTCGTTGCTATCATATCTCTCCTAGTATGCGCACATTCATCTCAACATCCTCATTTTAGCTATGCTCGTCTTCGAGCGTACGAGCTTTTGACTACCAGCCATACAACATAGTTGGTCTAACAACTACTTTATAGAGCTTATCTTTAAGTCTTGGTGTCACATTCTATCACACGGTACACCTTGGATGTGAGCCTCCATTTCATCCATTCGACTCCAATTGGGTGTGTAACATTATCATTGTTTATCTCACCATTTTCTTGAATTATTGACCCAAGATCTTGAAAGTTACTCTCTTAGGGATGACTTGGATATCTTTCCCCATTTCTATATTTGCCCATTGAGTTACGTCACTTGAACTTACTCCAAGTACTCTATTTTAGGTCTCATTGCTGAACCCTTTCGAGTTCGGGTTTTGTTTTCTCCCAAACCTCTAGCCTACTCGTTAACCTCAACGCATGTCTCATCGATCAATATTATGTATATATACGCAAAGAGCATACATTGTGGTACACTTCCTTGGATATATCACGTCGAGTTCATCCATCGCAAGGTAAATTAATAGAACGGACTAAGAGTTGATCCCTAGTGCAACCCCCTATCATGAGCGAAAAGTGTTTGAATCTCCTCCTCTTGTCCTCTCTCGGGTCTTAGCTCCATTATACATATCATGTTGTCCTAATATAGGATTCACGAGCACCTCTAGCCTCCAAACATCTCCATAGAAAATAAGATAAATTATTTACTTTAACAAGTTAAGATAATCTGAATGATGGCAAAATACTTGATTTGTAAAACTTTTATTTGTTGTAATGCCACGATAACATAGAAAATAAAAACATGTAGGGCTACTATACCGCTAAGAAAAATAATTATAACTCCAAAATATTGTATTAAATGTCGGAAAGAATAAAAATTGAAACGAGGCGAGAATAGGAAAAAAAAAACTCCCTGATGTATTGGCAGAATTCAGGGAGAATTCATGTGGAACGGACAAAATAAACCTAGATGAATAAATAAAGTAAATTGCATAAAGCTCTTCTTACAAAACAACAACTATGCTAGCTCAATTCTAAACAAGTTTGAAATTTGCTATATCGTCGTTATAGATTAAACATTTTTTATCATTAGTGTGAACTTGTTCATTTACAGAAATAGGAGAAATTTGACACATTAGCGGAGTCAAAATTTTAATTAAAGTAAACAAAATATAAAAGAATAGACATACGAAGAAATCGGAGGGAGCTAATATTCACTATATACACATAAAAAAAAATAGTTTTTAACCTTTTATATGTAATTTCTCATCGAAATGAACACTCTTATTGCCCCCTAACTCCACCGTAGTTGCGATAGGCTGCCTATCAACATAAAATTTATAATTCATGAGTTAGCCAAAAAGAAGAAGAAGAAGGAGAAGAGAGTAGAAGTTGGGATATATATATATATATATACATATATATACAGATTATGAAGTTTAAGTTATATATATCATTAATATAAAAATTGTGTACATTATTAAATTATTTAAAAAGATAATATATATTACAAGTAATTTTTTTTTATGATGTGTGATTTGTACTCTTAAATAGAAAGATTATCTGGTATAATAAGTAAATATAACTTTGATGACATAAAAGTCCTTACACGATACATAAAGTATAAATTCTTAAAACTTTATTGTATTGCGACAGCAAAACCAAAAAAAAAAAAAAACATGTAGGGCTACTATAACACTACTGAAAAATAAACTTAGCTCCAAAATTTGTACTATAATGTCTGGAAAAAGAAAAGGGAAAAACAATTAAAACGAGGCCAGGTTAGAAAAGGTTATTAAAAAAAATAAAAAAATAATTACAAAAGAAAAAAAAAAACTCCCTGATATATTGACAGAACTCTGGGAGAATTCATTTGGGAAATGGACAAAGTGATTTCTCCTATAGATGTATAAAAGGAGACAATAAAAAGACATGCCAATGTGGTCTTATAATAATGTGCTTTTCATCTAATTCGATGTCCATTTCGGAATGAAAATGTGAAATCATTTTTACAAAAAAGTGTACAAATCGAGACAAAACATGATGTGTCATTTAGGGTCCATTCTTCATGCTCACATATATAATCATATATGAGAATTTATAAAATAAATAAGTTACACTAAATACTCATATAATTGAACTTCGTTAAGTGATGTATATTGAGTTGATAAATTTTAAGAAGAAAGAAGAAAGATTGGGGTACCGGTCTGAAAAAGATGTTTGTTGGAAATGGTGCCGAGAAAAATAAGTGAATTTTTATTTATTTTATTATGTTCAATACATCTAAATAAAAAATACTTATACGTAATCTAAACAAATACTATTTGAAGGGTGGGGATGGGGCCGGAGGTGGGAGGTGAGGGTGGTGAGGATGGGGAGTTGAGGGTGGGGATGAAGTAAGGTATGTTGAAAGTAGAAAGTTGCAAATTAATATGATAAATCACTTGAAAAGCTTTCCTTTTGCTAAAGTCATTCTCTCATTATTAAAAGTCTTTTTTATATACTAGATGTTACAATGGGCCTAGACAAATACCTAAAATACCTTTCTACACTTAAACTTAGCACTAAACTTGGTATTATTTCTTTAAATATCGACATAAGCATATTATGAATCTTGAAATAATCTTTACATGCATTCTTGATGTCAATTTGGAAGCCTCCGTTGTAGTAGTTTCCTTCCATCCATGCGTACATCGAATATATATATGGAATTGTATTTATAATTGAGTCATAGTATATATGGTGTTTAATTAATTTATCTTATTTTTAGAAAAAAATCAATTATTAAAATTAAATAAACTCTTTTCAGATGAACAAGTAAATAAATGTGTGATTGATAATTATTATCAAGAGATATCAAATGTTATTTATTACTAGCTATTCAAAATATATTAAATATTTATATATTTCATTACAAAGTTTCTTCCTTGTCTAGTTTTATTTCAATGAGTTACCAATTCTATTTCAAAAGAATTGCAATTTCAAGCTGTAAGTGATTGTGAATAACCAAATACTATTCACTTTGTAGAAATAGTACTCACTTATCATTTGTGTCAATTTGTCATATCTTTGAAGAAAGTCATTGTGTGGAGTTTCAAGGAGTTCCACGGGCGAAATTGCACAATAATAAAATAATTATTAATAAGTAAAATTTTATGATAATGTTTGGAGTTATATTTGGAAATTTGAAACTTCATGGCAGTGATGATTTTTAATTATAAAACTAAAAATTTAGTGAATATCTTTTTATTTTTATTTTTATTTTTATTTTTAAGGTGATTTATAAAAATAATGTTGAAGGTGAATAATTTCAAACTTTTGCTTCCGCTTTATCGATGGACAAAACACCAAATTTGATAAGTCTTTGTCAAAGCCAAACCTTCAATTAAAAACGACACAAGTTGGGCTCTTTTTCAGAAAAAAACATATATTTTCTACTGATTTATTTTTAACAATCATATGCTTTAAAATGGAAGTGTACACTAGAAAGTCTGAATCATCTAAATATCTAAATTTAATTGAATTGAACTAAATAACAAAAATAAATGCATAGAATCACCTAAAGAATTTTGAAATTTATAAAATACAGAAAGCAAATACTAACCAATATAATTATAAAATCTTGTTAAGACTACAATTCCAGTTAAAAATATTTAAAGTTTGATTTTGTCAAATCTATAATTTCAGTTAGAATATTTGAAGTTAACCTTGACAAATCATATCAAACTTTAAAAAAAAATATTGATATCTGATTTTCACAAGACTACATTTCATACGCAAATGTCTGAAGTTGTCAAATTTCATATGCAAATGTGTGAAGTTGTTCCTAATTAAAGCGAAAAAATTTACAAAAAAAAAAAATTATATATGGATAAATATAATCTAATGGTGATCTCAAAAGTTGGTATTTATTCACTTCATCCTTGATCCTACCACCTACCAAGCCCGAGAAAAGTTCAGCCCAACTTCTCATTGGCCCAATCAAATTATTTAACTCAACAGAAGATATACCTTGCAAGGCATCCCAAAATTGCTTTCTAGTATAAATATATTATTATGGATGTCAATTGGATAAGTTTGTAATTATATAAGCTTGTAATTGGATAAACTTGCAATTGGATAGACTTGCAAGTAGCTTCTTTTCTTCTATAAATAGAAAGTCAATTCAGTTTATTTGTACATCAGTTTGAAGTTGAACAGTATAATAGTCTCTTTCTCTATACTTTTCTCTGGCTTATTTACTTTATAGTCTTTATTTTATAATATTTTATCAGCATGGGCCTCTGCCATATCGAGCAAATACTTTAAAAGTATCAAAGACATGAACTTTGTTCTCTTAATTAATAGAAAATCTTTCTAAACTTGAATTTCTTGCCCTGGATATATCGGGAAAAGGATACATATCTTGGGTTCTTGATGTCAAAATTCATCTTGATGCGATGGGTCTGACAGGCACCATCAAAGATAAAATCAGGCATCAAATTAAGACTGTGCCAAAGCAATGATATTGATTCGCCATCACCTTGATGAGGGCTTGAAAATAGAATACCTCATTGTCAAAGATCCACACATATTGTGGAATAACTTGAAAGACAGATATGACTACTTGGAGATGGTCGTACTTCCACAAGCATGTTATGAGTGGATTCGTTTGAGGCTACAGGACTTTAAATCTATCAGTGAGTATAATTCTTTCATAATTAAAATTATGCGGAGAAAATATCACTGATAATAATATGCTGGAGAAAATATTTTCACTTTTCCTGCCTCGAATATGCTCCTGCAGTAGCAATATTGAGAAATAAGATTTCTAAAATATTCTGAATTAATTTCACATCTTCATGTTGTTGAACAACATAATGACCTTTTAACGAAAAATTATGAAAGTCGACCTACTGGTTCTATTTTATTTCCTGACGTGAATGAGATAAACTTTTACCAATCTAAGCGTAAAAAAAATCGTGATTCATGGCTCCAGTCATGGTCATGGTCTTGGTCGAAGAAGAAATTCTAATCATGATGGTCTTTGTGCACTAAATAATAACCTTCGCCACCAGCAATGTAAAAAGAAGGACGAGAAGCATGAAGCGGTGCAAAAAAAAAATCAGAAAATAAATGTTATTGATATAGAGGAAAAGGGCAATGGTCACGTAGCTATCATACGCCAAAGCCCCTGGTTGAGCTCTATCAAGCATCCCTGAAAAGAATGGATAATAATGCTGAAATAAATTTTATTTCTGAAGATAATGTTGAGCTCATGCATCTAGATGTAGCCGATTTCTTTGAATACTCTGAAGAAAAAATAGATCACCTGATCGGTGATGGATCTATAATAACTTAAATATTTTAATTCATGTTGTTTGTATTAACTAGTATGATCATGTTTTCATAATCCTGCAAACAAATAAAGTTTATGTAATGCTTTGTTTAGTAATAAAACTATATTGTTTACTTTGTCAATATTTTACATCTTGAAGAATATATGACTATCCCTCAAAATTTATTTAAATTAATGATTAATCATGAGGATATTTGTGTAGTTGATAGTGGAACAACACACATCATATTCAAAGATGAGAAATATTTTTCCTACATGCTTAGGAGAAAAACAAATATTACTACAATTTCTGGTAATTCAAAATTGATCGAAGGCCCTTGAAGAGCTACTATATTTTTACCTAAGAGGATGAAATTTGTTATAGAAGATACACTGTTCTCTTTTAAATTTTCAAGAAACTTGTTAAGTTTTAAAGATATCCGCCGAAATGGGTATCATGTTGAGACAATAAATGAAATGAATATTGAATATCTTGATATTATCAAGAATATCTCAGGCCTGAAATATACTTTGGAGAAACTGCCAACTTTATCTTCTGGCCTATATTATGCAGAAATTAGTACAATTGAAGCACGCGCTATTAAAGAACCTGAAGATTCTTACAAGTGATGAATTTTCATGTGCTGCATATTATCAAGGCAAATTGATTACTAGGCCATCACTAATGAAGGTCGACATTGAATCCCCTAATTTTTTAGAATATATACACGGGGATATATGTGAACCTATTCACGCATCTAGTGGGTCGTTTAGATATTTTATCGTTCTAACTTATGCATCTTCAAGATGGTCTCATGTATGCCTACTATCATCTTGCAATCTGGCGTTTACAAAATTATTGGCACAAATAATATGATTAAGGACATAATTTTCAAATTCTTCCATTAAGGCTATTTGCCTTGATAATGCTGGAGAACTTACATCTCATGCTTTTGATGATTATTATTTATCAGTTGGGATAAAAATTAAACATCATGTAGCTCATGTTCATACTCAAAATGGCCTAACAGAGTCATTCATCAAGCGCCTGCAATTGATAGCAAGACCACTACTTATGAAAATAAAATTGCCAACTACTTTTTAGGGTCATGCTATCTTACATGCAGCATCACTTGTTCGTTCCACAATAACTCATTACAACAAATACTCCCCGTCACAATTAGCTTTTATTCATGAACCAAATTTGCTCATCTACAATTTTTTGAATATGTTGTATATTTGCCAGTAGCACCACCATAGCGCACTAAGATGGAGCCTCAAAGAAGTTTACGAATATATGTTAGATTTGAATCACCCTCTATTATTTGCTACCTTAAACCTTTGATGGAAGATTTATTCACTGCTCGATTTGCAAATTGTCGATTTAATAAAATAAATTTTATGTAATTAGGGGGAGAGACAAAGGAACTCAAAAGAGAAATTGCGTGAAAAGTTTCATCACTTTCTCATTTTGATCCATGTGCCCCTATATGCGAGTAGGAGGTCTAAAAGATCAACCACTCACAGAAAATAGCAAATCAAATGTTAGACGCATGTATTGATTTGAAAAGGATAACTAAGTCACATAATCCCTGCAGATAATGTGTCTATCCGAATTGATGTTCCAACGGGATTGTCACGACCCGAACATAGGCCCGGATCGAGACACGGGACCAGGAGCCCCGAAAACTCCAAGTCGACCCATGGCATGAACATACATCTAACTCAATCAATAAAGCGGAAGACTTAACATGATAATCATAATGGAAGTTTAATCATAACATAACCTCAAACCAGAATTTACATATTACATGACGAGTTGATTACTACACACAGTCTGAAAGCCTCTACATAACTGATGGGTTGATGGGACAACACCCCTAACTAACTCGATAAGTTTGAAATTGAAATACCAAGATAACTGATAGTGAATGATCCTCGGGAGATGAGGACTCACCACAGAAGTTGGATGCTAACTCTGAAAACTGGCTAGTGATGGGGCTGAATTTGAAGATCGGAGCCTGTATAATAAAATGATATAACATAGAGTATGCGGTCAGTACATGRAATGTACCAAGTATGCAAGGTAAGTAAAACCACTTAATAAGYAAAATCATTTTAAACATGCATAATATGTAAAACATAATCAAGATAAGAATCTGAGAGTAAGGCTTGCATGCTATTTTCTGAAATCATGATCTGAACATAACTGAGCATCATAACTGAATCGAATGACCCAAAGCTGAAATCTGATAATCATAAGTAAAACTGAACATTGGGTCAAAACTTCTTTAGAACATAAATGTATATATATCATGAATGATAACATGCATAACTAAAATTATGAGTAACAATGGGATAGAGCTTACATAGTCCCAACTATCACACTCAAGTGGGCAGAGCTGTCTAAAGCCTTGCCAGGGCTAAAGATGCTACCATGATATTGATATCAAGCTGAAGGCCCCTTGAGGAAGGGGAAAACTCACATAGAAGGTCCCAAAATAATCTGATCATACCTACGTTGGTGCGTAGTTCTGAGGCATAGGGTTGACTGACTCTTAGCCTACTCGGTGCTAGACACTACTCCCAAAAATATGCACATGCTCTCCATCGTTTTTCAACGAAGCTGACCATCATCTAGTGAAGAAGTTGAATAATCATGTACATATAAAATCTGAAATCATACATGAGGATCCTTGGCTCAATTCATACCACAAGCTGAACATAATTGGGAGTCTTGACTCTAAAACCATGTGTTAAGCTAGTTAACTTGAAAATCATAATCATACTTGAACATATGGGCTTTCCCAATACTTAAACATGCTTGAAAATACGTACACTTGAAAACATGATCATAAACATGGGTAACTTGAAAACATGTTTTTCATCAATAATATCTCATCATACTTGAACATTCATCATAAATCTCAACTTTCATGAACTTCTCATGGACGGGCATTATAATTTATAAAACTTGAAAACATCATAAAACTTGCCCATGAATCATAATTGAATAATAGAAACATATTGAGATCATACCCATGTAGAAAATTAGGAAATTCATACATTGGGTTAAAACTCCATAGGATCAATATATAGATTTTCATGAATTAGAGAGGGATTGGGCATGGGTGTGAATAAATTGACCCATTCATAACCCTACATACTTGATAGGATCTGATTCTATAATTCCTCTGATTGGCCAATGAAGAATTGAAGGAAGACTTGAAGGAATTAAGCTTGATCACCTCTCTATCTCTCTAACTTTTCATGCATGAATAAGAATAGCCTAGAATGAATTTATCCCTCTTAATACTCACTATTCATAGCTTAAAACGACGTAGTTTAGACCTTAGGATCATAGGAATTACGGATAATCCCTTACTAAATTCACAAAAAATAACTGATTGTCAGTCCCCACAAGAGACTAGATGAGTCGTCGTCCAAGGCCACGAGTAGTGTCCACCAATCGTCGAGTACACTGCCAACATTTCCTTGGGGCTAATCACCGGACACTGCATGAGTCGTTACTGGTGACCACGACTCGTGGTCCTCACTGCCAAAAAATCATTAACTCTTAGTCAATCTTGACCATGGCTGACTCAACAAGTCGTGGGCTCTGACCACGACTCGTGTTCATGCCCATGGTGACCCCCATTTACAAATTTCCAAACTCAAGTCCAGCACCTCACCACGAGTCACTTCACGACTTGTGGTCTACCCTACGGGTCACAAAACGACTCGTTCTGTGACCTGGTGCAGAATTTCAAATTTTTTTCATTTCAACTTTCGGATCTGATCTTAGGCCTTCCGAAGTATAACAATATCTCTCCCTTGGGAACATTCGGTCTCTAATATTGAAAATCATACAGAAAAATAGAGATATGTAATAATTATACTCAAATACTGATCATTTAAGTCGAAAACTGACGGAATGACTAACCCCGATTTAAACTACATGTTTGAACTGAATTCATGAATCATAACATACATCCATATACATGGAAGATACTGGGGCACATGAACTGAACATGAAACTGAATAGAGTTTTAGAGAAGAAACTGATACCTCAAGCTGGAACTGAGCCGGTAGGGAATAGATGTGGGTATCTCATCATCATATCTGTTTCGACTTCCCACATAGCTCCCTCAACATGCTGATTCCTCCACAAAACTTTAACTAAAGCTACTTCTTTGGTTCTCAGCCTTCAAACCTGACGATCCAGTATTTTCATCGGAACCTCCTCATAACTAAGACTGTCTTTCACACCGACACTGTCCAGTGGAACAGCTAGAGTTGGATCCCCCAAACACTTTTTTAGAGTGATACATGAAAAACAGGATAAACGGAAGCTAATTCTGAGGGCAACTCCAATTCATATGCCACCTTGCCAACCCGTTTCATAATTCAGTAGGGGCCAACATAACGAGGGCTGAGTTTTCCTTTCTTTTCGAATCTCATCACTCCCTTCATGGGAGACACCTTCAGAGACACCCAATCATCAATTTCGAACTTAAGTTCCCTTCTCCTCACATCGGCATAGGACTTTTTGCGATTTTGAGCTGTTTTCAACCTGTCCCGTATGAGCTGAACTTTCTCTATGGCCTCATGGACTGAATCTAGTCCTATCATCTCAGCTTCACCGACTTCAAACCAACCAATAGGCGATCTACATCTCCACCCATAGAGAGCCTCAACGGAGCCATCTGAATGTTGGAATGGTAGTTGTTATTGTATGCAAACTCAATAAGAGGCAAATGGTCATCCCAACTATCCTTGAAGTCAATCACTCATGCTCTCAACATGTTCTCGAGGGTCTGAATTGTCCGCTCCGCTTGACCATCCGTTTGCGGGTGAAATGTTGTACTGAGCTTAACTTGAGTACTCAGTCCTTTTTGAAATGACCTCCAAAACTGAGTACCTCTATCTGATATGATGGACAAGGGCACTCCATGCAACCAAACTAACTCTCGAAGGTATGGTTTTGCATAATCCTCCGTTGAATCAATTGTTTTGACCGGTAGAAAATGAGCGGATTTGGTCAACCTGTCCACGACCACCCAAATGGAGTCATACAGTTGACAAGTGCGAGGCAACCCAATGATAAAGTCCATATTGATTTAATCCACTTCCAAGTAGGAATACTGATATCCTGAAGAATACTTCCTGATCTCTGGTGTTCAACCTTCACTTGCTGACAATTTGGACACTTAGCTACAAATTCTGCGATGTTCTTCTTCATGCCATTCCATCAATAGACTTTCCATTGATCACGATACATCTTGGTGGCAACTGGGTGTATCGAATACCTGAAACCTTGAGCCTCATGCAACATCCAATTTCTCAAATCATCAACGTTCGGAACACAAAAGCAATCCTGATATCGAAGCACACCATCTCCCTCTTTGGAGAAGACCTCTATCTTCTGATTCTGAACGACCTCCTTTAACTTTACCAAAATAGGGTCCTCATCTTGTCTATCTTTTACGTCAGTCACCAAGGACAATTCTGATCCATTCTGAACTGTAATACTGCCATCGGTGAAGTCAACCAAAAGAACTCCCAACCTTGCAAGTCGATGCACATCCTTCACCGACTCTTTTCTCCCCTCATCCACATGGGACAAACTCTCCATAGAGAGTCTACTAAGTACGTTTGCTACTACATTGGCCTTTCCTAGATGATAAAGGACACTCATATCATAATTCTTGCGTAGCTCCAACCTCCTCCTTTGGCGTAGATTTAGATCCTTCTGCATAAACACATATTGTAGACTCTTGTGATCTGTAAACACATCCACAGAGACCCAATACAAATAGTGCCTCCATATCTTCAAGGCAAATACCACTGCCGCCAATTTAAGATCATGGGTCGAGTAATTCTTTTCATGAACTTTCAGCTATCTAGAAGCGTATGCTATAACATTGTCGTGCTATGTCAATACACAACCAAGACCGATCCTGGAAGCATCGAAGTACACCACAAACCCATTGGTACCCTCAGGTAGGGTTAACACCAGTGCTGAGGTAAGTACACCACAAACCCATTGGTACCCTCAGGTAGGGTTAACACCAGTGCTGAGGTAAGTCGAGTCTTCAACTCCTGAAAGCTCCTTTCACAACCTCCGACCATTGGATTCACCGATCTCGGCCAATTTGGTCAAGTTTTTCATGGCCCAAACATAGGCTCGGATTGAGACACGGGACAAGGAGCCCCGAGAGACTCCAAGTCGACCCATGGCATGAACATACATCTAAATCAAATAATAAAATGGAAGACTTAACATGATAATCATAACGGAAGTCTGATCATAACACAACCTCAAATCGGAATTTACATATTACATGATAAGCTGATTACTACACACAGTCTGAAAGTCTCTACATAACTGATGGGTTGATGGGACAACACCCTCAACTAACCCGACAAGTCTGAAAACTAAAATATCAAGATAACTGATAATGAATGATCCTCGGGAGATGAGGACTCACCACAGAAGTTGGATGCTAACTCTGAAAACTGGCTAGTGATGGGGCTGAATTTGAAGATCGGAGCCTGTATAATAAAATGATATAACATAGAGTATGCGGTCAGTACATGRAATGTACCAAGTATGCAAGGTAAGTAAAACCACTTAATAAGYAAAATCATTTTAAACATGCATAATATGTAAAACATAATCAAGATAAGAATCTGAGAGTAAGGCTTGCATGCTATTTTCTGAAATCATGATCTGAACATAACTGAGCATCATAACTGAATCGAATGACCCAAAGCTGAAATCTGATAATCATAAGTAAAACTGAACATTAGGTCAAACGTGCTTTAGAACATAATCGTATATATATCATTAATTATAACATGCATAGTTGAAATCATGAGGAATAATGAGAGACTCGTCATATAACCGGCATTACCACGATAAAGCTTACGTGGCCCGACTATCACACTCAAGTAGGTAGAACCGTCTAAAGCCTTTCCAGGGCTAAAGAAGCTATCATGATATTGATATCAAGCTGAAGGCCCCTTAGGGCAGGGGAAAGCTCACATAGGAGGTCCCAAAATAATCTGATCATACTTATGTTGGCGCGTAGTTTTGAGGCATACGGTTGATTGACCCTTAGCCTACTCAGTGCTAGACACTACTCCCAAAAACATGCATATGCTCTCCATCATTTTTCAACGAAGCTGACCATCGTCTAGTGACGAAGCTGAATAATCATGTACATATAAAATCTGAAATCATACATGAGGAGCCTTGGCTCAAATCATACCACAAACTGAACATAATTGGGAGTCTTGACTCCAAAATCATGTGGTAAGCTAGTTAACTTGAAAATCATAATCATACTTGAATATATTGGCTTGCTCAATACTTAAACATGCTTGAAAATACGTAATTCACTTAAAAACATGATCATAAATATGGGTAACTTGAAAAAATGCTTTTCATCAATAATATCTCATCATACTTGAACATTCATCATAAATCTCAACTTTCATGAACTTCTCATGTATGGGCATTATAATTTATAAAACTTGAAAACATGATTTATAATTGAAAACATTGTAAAACTTGCCCATGAATCATAATTGAATAATAGAAACATACTGAGATCATACCCATGTAGAAAATTAGGAAATTCATGCATTGGGTTAAAACCCCATAGGATCAACATATAGATTTTCATGAAATAGAGAGGGATTGGGCATGGGTGTGAACAAATTCACCCATTCATAACCCTGCATACCTGATAGGATCTGACTCTATAATTCCTCTGATTTCCCAAAAAAGAATTGAACGAAGACTTGAAGAAATTAAGCTTGATCACCCCTCTAGCTCTCTAACTTTTCATGCATGAATAAGAATAGCCTAGAATGAATTTACCCCTCTTAATACTCACTATTCATAACTTAAAATGATGTAGTTTAGGCATTAGGATCATAGAAATTACGGATAATCCCTTACTAAATTCGCAGAAAATAACTGATTGTCAGTCCCCACAAGGGACTGGACGAGTTGTCGTCCAAGGACACGACTCATGGCCACCAATCATCGAGTACACTACCAACATTTTCCTGGGGCTCATCACGGGACATTGCACGAGTCGTTACTGGTGACCACGACTCGTGGTCCTCACTACCCAAAAATCATTTACTCATAGCCAATTTGACCACGGCTGACTCAATGAGTCGTGGGGTCTGACCACAACTCGTGGTCATGCCTATGATGACCCTCGATACAAATTTCAAAACTTAAGTACAGTACCTCACCACGAGTCACTTCACGACTCGTTCTGTGACCTGGTGTAAAATTTTTATTTTTCTTTATTTCAACTTCTGGGTCTGATCTTAGGGCTTCCGAAGTATAACAAGGATCATCTACTAGTGTCATAACTTCTGAATCCTATACAAACTTGAAGCGTGGTAGATCATTGGGTTACATGGATAAAAATCCTAGATAAATAAGAACGAAAAATTATCAAAATGACACTATAAAAGAATCTCATAAAGAGATTTAATATCTTATTAATCCTAATATTCTTGAAGAAATCAGTACCTGTAAATCACCCCTATTTCGGGATTTTGGGTCCATGCTAATTAGTCCATTTCAGTTCATATTTGGGCACATGATTGGACTTTATAAAGGGCATTTGCACAAATAACTTTTTATTTGTGGACACTATTTAAAGTGACCAATTTTTATAAATAGCAGTATTTTTGTGTCTAACAATCAAGTATAATAACAGTTATGAATTTTGTTGTACTAGTGATATAACTTTCTGAAATTCGCATTGTATTAGTGATATAACAATTTACTCTGCATTAGTGATATTAACATTTTGATATATTTATTCGTTCAATTTTGTTGTATTGTTCGCTCAATTTTGTTATAATTGCTTGCTCAATTTAGTTGGACACACGGTATCTATTCACTCAACATACCTATATCAACACATTTTTTTACTAATACATTGATTTTAATTCAAGTCGTTCTGTATCAATGTATGTTTAAATTTTCGAGCATATGCAGCATGTATGTATCAGTGTATCACTTATATTTTATGAGATATACTTGTATCATCACTATAAATTCTTATCTACAATAAATTGATTTGGGTGATTATTGAGAGATAGAGGCGAATGAGAGGGGTGATGAAGCGCATATTTACACACTTATTTGCCATATTTTGCCCATACTTAACTATGTTTTGAGAACAAATTGTGTGTATTTTAAAAAATTTAATATGATATTTGTAAAAAGAGTTAATACACATGATTAGACACTTTATGAAAGTGACATATTCGGGCTAGATTGTGGTAAAAAGAGCAAGTATGGCGAAACGGGGTTGAGAAAATAAGTATAATAAAAGATGGCATCGCACAGGCATAGCAGTGCTATGGCCTGCACGACGCACAGACAAAGATGGTGCACCAAGAGGTGCGATGCGCCAAGCATCGCCCCGACAGTGTCTGGACGTCCCAAAAGTTCAATCCTAATTCGAGTAGGAACAGAAGTTGCAAAACCCCATCTCAATCCAAGTAGGCACAATGAAGACTTAATCTACTACTATATATACCCTTGCTTAGTATGTCTTAGGCGTGCAACTAATTCGACATTAACTCCTATTCACGCATTGATTCGTTGTAAGTATCGAAAACATTATTCCATATCGTTGATTTAAAGATTCATCAAGTTCTTGTGATTCAACTTAACTTTGGAGATTTTGTCAAATAATTCCATACTATTGTAAGTATTTCATTATGATTTCTTCTACATCTTATATTATTGTTTTCTAAAATATGAGCGGCTAAATCTCTTAAGCTCGGATTGTGGGAATCATGATGGATTAACAGAAGTAGGCAAAATAAAATAGTGATTCTTGAATGGTGAGTTGAGTGGACTATTTCTCTTTGTTTAGTATTTAATTGCTTGTATCTTCAACTTGCTCGACCAAAGAGGTTGAAGTTAGGAAAGAGAATAATCGTGGTAATTTGAGGCTACCGAACCTCATCAAATTAACTTGAGTTCTAGTCGAGGATAGTTAAACCAAGTGAGGGAAAAATATACACACCTAAAGTCCGAGAGGATTTAGGTGAAATTCATCTATGTAGGTCGAGAGACGTTAGATGAACTTAATAACCAGTCTAACACAAAATTCACTAGGATAAATCACTAATAAAATAAGCCTAATACATTGTGAAATCATTGGGAGCACAATCCTAGTGTAAAAGTCCTATATGAATTTCAAAAAAGAATAAAAAAAAATATAGTGATAGTTTAAAAAAGTAAATCATAAATGCCCTTCATTAACCTTTGAGTCCAAAAACATATTTAGCGCTTGTCTTAGAAAATTTATCTACCTAGGTAAACCAAGACCCTTTGATTACTCTTTATAGTGATAGTTTAAAAAAATTATCAAATACAACTACTCTTTTGGTTTTATAAAAAATTTCCTCTGCCCTTAGATTTTTTCTCTCCATATTTATGAAAATATTTTTAAGATATATGAAGATTTCTCCTTCTCCAGATCTACGAAAATCACCAAAACCTCCTCCTCTTCACGCGACGTCGATGTTGACGCATTGCCAAAAAATTGATCATCCCTAACCTTCGGTGAAGATGATCGATTCTTATCCGATTCTTTCATTTCGAAGAAGAAAAAGAAGTACCGTGAAGAACAAGTTTGGGATTAGGAAAAAAATAGTAGGAATTTTTTGAGATATTGCAATGAAAAAGTTGAAACCTAGCAACAAAACTCCCTGTTTTCACTATATTTTTGTATCTCTTTTGATTTTTTTTTTTTACGATATCTAATCAAAATTTTAGGACTAAATGTATACACAACTTATGTTTCATAAGTGAACCTTCTTCTGAATTTGAAAATGATCACTTAGTAAGTTTTTATATTAAGGATCGATCTAAATAAGTCTATAGCATCTACCAAATTCGTCATAAGTGACCTCCTGACATATGTATCTACCATTTTTTGAATGTCGGTGATTAAATATTTTTTTCTTATTATATTGTTAATGTATATATCATTGTAATTCATGAATCAGAAATAGAATTTTGATACATTATACTCTTTATATTTGTATACACTCCTTTATTTCTTTTGATTTAATTACATGTATTAGAAATAGAATTTTGATACATTATACTTATTATGTTTGTATATACTCCTTTGTTTCTTTTGTTTTTATTTCACTGCGTATGTGTTGATACAACTATTGAGTGTACAGATATAGTGTACCCAACAAAATTTAATGTTTGTATACGATTAGGTTGAGTAAACAAATACGATATATCTAACAAATACATAGTGAACAAACATAGAGCAAATATATAAACAAATATAACAGATATAGAACAAAAATTACAGCTCAAAAATAATAATTATGCAAACTATAGCTATAAATAATAAATATACTTACAATTATAGCTATTTATGAAAATTTCTCTTTTATTTTTGGCTCAAATTTACTCGCGAGATTAACGGATCATCCATGGCAAAATCTAAGACTTTAAATTGTCGTCATCATCAAAATATGTCACATGTAATTTTATAATAATAATTAAACCCACCTATTTAGACAAAATAAAAGGGAAAATGATCGGGAATACCATCAAGTCATAAATATTGGCACAAAATAGCCCGGTTTTAACTTTTGACATTTAATAACCTAAATAAGAAATTATATTAGTTAAATATATAAATTAATAATTTTCTCTCCTATTAATTAAAAAGGTATTCTTTTTTATCTCCCCATATTCTTTTAGTAATTGTATTTCGCTTCTAAATATCCTCCATCTTGCTTCAGTCTTCCTTTTTAAATATTTACAGAAACTTTAGTTTATACATTGTGAGAGAGAGCATGTATATCATATCTAAAATTCTATTAAATAGTATGCTTATATACAATTATGTTTACAAGTTTTATGAG
>JACEIK010001544.1:206330-231257 GCA_018107945.1 Datura stramonium | reverse complement strand
ATGTTTACGAAGCCGATCAACAGTAACAAGTTTATATGGTGTCGATCTTCTATTGGCCTAGCAGAAACGTAACATTGCAGTGATTGGGTAGAAAGGATAGGGTGAAGACATAATTGATTCTCAATTAAATCTTCAAGTGGGAGAATGTCAACAAAGTTAGGTAGAAAGAAGAAAACATGTGAAAAGAGGACAAACCTTGTCCAAATTGAAAAAGGAAAAGAGGACAAACCTTGTCCAAATTGATCTCTGCTTCTCCACCTTTCTACACGGTTTAGTTCTATTATAAATAGAATGTTTTGCTTTCATTATTGGACATACACAGATCCACAAAGAGAGTTATACACCAAGACAAATATTGTAGTCTTGAGTGTCCTCTTTAGTGAGTTATTCCTTTTCCAAGTGTTTTCTACTTGTAATTGAGAGTAGTGTACTCCCATATTTATATAGTGAATCCTTCTACCCCGTGGTTTTTTCCTTCTATTTATTTGAGGGTTTTCCACGTAAAATATTGTGTCCAACATATTTTCATTATTTATTATCATATCAAACTTTAGTTGTGGTGCTTCCTCATCCCAACACAATGAACATCGAACTAGTATCATGGCATTGCAATTGAATATTTTGTGTAAATATTTAATTTTCTTAAAATAAGGCTGGACTAGTGGGTAATTTAGCCCGACATGTAACTTTGTAAACTTTCTTTTCATTTTAATAAGATTTCGTCTCGTAAGTTTTTTAGAATCTTTACCCTATTGATTGAAGATTGATATTGAATCTGCTAAAGTATCAATCTTAGCTTCATTGTAGTGTCGATTGGGTCTGTTTCTCAAACACGACACTTGACTATCAAAGTAGTAAGAACAAAAATGAAATGCTTATTTAGCAAGGTATGGTTCACATATAGAACCTTTCACCCTTTTTCTATTTTTAACACCCTTTTACACTTGCCAATTAATAGTCCTGCATAATTTTATGTTAGTCAATCATCCCTATTGAACCGTATAAAAAAATAAAGTGGAAGAATTAAAAATGAATGCGAAGAATTACCTCTCCAACGATACATCCACCTATATTGAATTGGACCTCCTTATCGGTTCATGGACAAAGTGAATGGCATCACATCAAAAGATTCAGGTGGAAGTATCCTCTCCAATTTATTAGTGATAATAGAAATATTATCATTCATTCAAACCATATTTTCTTTCCTCAATGTGTGGGAGCACAAGTCTTTGAAGAACAAACTGGTCTCTGTCAATGATTGTCATATTCTTGCAGGCAATTCACTAGCGCAATGGGAATTAAAGTTTCCATAAAAATATGACAGATGTGGCTTTAATTCTATTAGCTTTCCTTGCTATATATCAACCATCTTCCCTAAATTAGAGACATATTCATTTGACATCTTCAACCTCTCTCCCCGCTCACGGATTTTTTGCTTTTGATCTATTATGAATGAATAACTGACCTTGAGGTTAAACAACTTATTGTTGGGTGACTCCTGCAACCATAACTCTATTCGCCAACAATATTCTGGTAAGTCAAGGCTAGCCTTAATATTGTTTTTTGTCTTGCCTTTGACATCCATCACTGTGTTGAACAAATAACCAAAGTATTTTTTTTCAATATGCATGACATCAAAATTTGTTGGAGAAGATTATCCTTCCAATATAGTTACTCGCAAAATATTCTCTGTTTAGTCCAATTATGTGAAACACCATATTCATCGAATCTGTATGATTGTTCTTCAGTAACCTTTGAAAAGTGTTGAACTCTCTCTAAATATCCTCACCTAACAATATTGAAGGTGGACAATCTAGTCTAATTTTATTCTTTTTGAATGAATTTTTCATACTCCTAGACTCATGATCTATTGGCAAGAACTGATAGTAATAATCAAACCATGATTTTTTGTGGCCATATATTAAAATGAACAATTCATCGTCTTTCATGCAGTAAGGACAAACTAATTTTTCAGTTGTTATCCACCCAGACAACATTCCATTAGCAGAAAAATTATTAATAGTCCATATTAAGGCAGCACGCAAATTAAAATTCTGCTTAAACAAAACGTCACATGTTTCAACCCCTTCAAATCACATTTGTTTCAACTCATCAATCAAATATTGTAAGTATATCAATCAAGCTTTTTGAATTACACGATCCAGGAACAATGTAATTAAGAAATATATATAAATAAGTCATACATATCTCCCATGGAAGATTATATAGTGTAATAAAGATACGCCAACATAAATATGGTGTAGTTGAAATAAGAAATGGGGTGAAACTATCTGCACGTAAACCCAACCAAATGTTCCTTGATTCAGCTATGAAATCTAGATAAGTTCTATCGAAATGCTTTCAAAATTCTCCATGGATGACACAAACCACCAAGTGATCTTTTTATTCTTAGTGCCATCTCATATTGGGAACACAACTATTTGATGCATACAATCTCTTCAACCTTGGTATTAGAGGTAAATAGTGAATTGCCTCAGCAAAAAACTTTCTTTTCACTAGAAGCATGCTTATAGTGAGTATTTTCAAAACTTACAAGATTCTAGATCGACAATATCCTTATAGTATAACATGCATCTATTTTCACAATAATTAATTCTGATCAACGAGAATACAAATATAGATACCTATTTCTTTGCCTTATAGTAAGAATCAGAACCTCTAGAACCAGGTCAACTAATTCTTGAATAAGGCCTATCACAGAGTCCATTTCTCCTTGAGCAATACTCCAATATGATTCGATACTTAATAATCTTACTACAGTAGACAATTAAGAGTGCGAGACTCCGTCACATAAAGGATGACTAGCAACATGTAATTGTTCATATAAATGGAGTGCTTTCTATTGGATATTCTTCAACATATTTCCCATATTCAAGATCGAAATACATCCCAAAAGCATTCTGAACCATGTCAAGCATCCTAGAACCTTGGACATAATTATGATCCGCATACCTATTACTTTCACCAATAACAAAATTTTGAAATCTATCAACGTTATTATCAGTTTCACCATAACTAGTACAAACGTGATAATTTAGTTTAAACTCCTTTTCATAGAGATAAAGCTTAAAAACCTCTGCTTTTAGATAGATCCTACATTGACATCTCATACAAGGATACCTAATCAATTTTGAGGTTAAAGAATTTTTAAGTGTCATTGCATGATTGACAAAAAAATAGTGACACCATCTGTGATCATGACACAAAATCGAAGTCGTGATGGCACCTACCCTCGCCCACTGGTATGTAAGCCAACCTTCTCCTAACAAGATTTAAAAACATAGGTTGCAAAAATAAGTAAAACAATGAAATAAATAGTCTTGAAATCCGAATAATAAATTTCGAAAATGCAAAAATACAATAATATTCAAAATCTAGCGTCACCGATACAAGAGCACTAAAAGGAATACAAGTGTCTCAAAAATAGATTACTGTGTGAAGAATAAAGATAGGACAATAAAGTAGAGAGAGAGTTCGACGTCGCTCCGAACACCAAGTGCTCACCAAGACTCCTAGAAATATTTATCTAAGGCAATAGATCAATTGAGTCTGCTAGAGTTAGGTCTACACTAAAAGATGTAGCAAAAGCAGAGTGATTACAAATAACGAGGATACAGTAGGCATCATCGGTCGACGATCTAGGACGGTAACTATATCGCATAGAAAATACTATAATCTGTACTTAGAAAATGTCCCAACAGTTCAACAACAATAATCAAAGGGAAAGTATAAGTCACGATAATAGATAAAGTATGTAGTGCAATACAATAGGATAAGATGCAATGCAATGGCCAATGATACTACCGGTACGCACCCCCTACACAGAAATGCATTGTGTGGTGAAATCCATCGGGGGATTGCGAGGCCCATATACTCGCCCGACAAAGACCTCGTGCTCAGCTAGCAAAGACCTCATCTTCACATTGTCGACAAAGACCTTAACATCATATCATTAGCAAAGAGTAAAGATCTCGGCATCACATCGCCAGCAAAGGCCTCAACATCTTATCATATGTATTCATGATCATAAAAATTGATGAAAATTTAAATGCAATAATCATAGTTATTATGAATATAAAACAACAAAACAAATCGTACGATTCATAGAGAAAATCTCAACCAACGCACTTGGGCCACAACCCTATAGGCTAAAAGCCTCAATAAAGATAGATTAACTATCCAATTGTGTCCTTAGACCATATCTCATCAAAAAGCTATTACAAGTCGCACACCATCTATCGTCTAAGTAAATGCCTCAGATTCCACAATCATAATCCACATTGTCAATAATCAAAATCTCACAATTATCCCAAACTATAACAAACTTTATACAATATATCATTATTCAAGTTAAATCTGAAAAAAAGTAAGTCATAGCCTAACTCGAATGCCGAAAAAATATGTCACGAACCCTCACAATACCTCCTTTCCCTTGCGAGCTACCTTGAAAAGCTCCCAATTTATTAGAATCACATTTTACAAGTAAATACGAATCCAACAATGCCCATATTTTCATAAAAAGAACTAGCTCAAAAAAATTGGATCAATCCCTAATTTTATTTATCAAATATACCTAAATAGAAAATATTCCTTTTCTTTTTTAAATGTGTCTGTCCTAATTTTAAGTCTAATGGGTTATGCTCAATCCCCAAAAAATTTAAATTTTCTCTTTCTTCATTATTTTTTGAGATTTTTCTCTCTATTCAAGATTCTTCCCAAAATACAATGTCATTTTACATTTTTAAATATTATTAGAACATATTAATTTTTTTACATTGCTATAGTGAATTATTATACAATGTCATTTACATTTTTAAATATTATTAGAACATATTAATTTTTTTACATTGCTATAGTGAATTATTACGTTGAGTATATATTGAATGCATTTATACATATAATTTTTTTTTGTGGTTGTAATGCATCACATATAATTTATTGTATATTTACAGTATATCACATATAATTTATTTTATTTATTTTATTTTTTTTGTTTTTAAAGTTTATTGTTTTTTTAATTTCATAATTTTTAATTTTGGAAATTTTAAAATGAAATTTCTTGGCTCTTTGAAGTATTTTATTGAAATTGAAGATTTTAGATTCAAGAAATAAATTTTCTTACCTCAAAGAAAATATGCATTAGATTTACTGCATGAAAATGATATGACATGTATTCTTGTCCCAAAGGCTGTAAAAATAATTATTATAACATGAAGAAATTTGAAAAAAAAAATCAGAGAATAAATTTTTTATTGTTATTATCATTAGTCTCATATAATGTACAAGAACATGAATTTTCTATTCTAGGTAAAAAATTCTACACCTAATAAATAATAAAAATTTCTAAACTTGGACTACAAAGAATGTATTTATATTTAATGTGAATTTTTGTAAGATAAAATTTTCAATATTATTTTTTTTTTAATAAATATTTAACATATATTTGATATATCGAGTAAAATATTTCATTTAATTACATCTATTTTTTTCATCCCTTGTTTCTCAAATCAACATAGCTTTTATTTGGTAAAAGATTAATTATCAAATAAATATTACTGGAGCAAATTTTATCAAGAAATAGAAGAATAAATTTCATATATTAATACCATAACTTTGATGAGCAATTATAGTGTTAACTTCTTTTATGATTTTTAAAGTATGTATATCTTCTTTGTTTATGTATAGGTGAGAAGGAAAGCAAAAGAATAGATGTAGAAGAACTTGTGGGGTGCTTCGTCAATCCTGTTGTGATTCATCACCCAGAGGGCCACCAAGTACCAAAGCTAGGTAATTTATTAAAAACAATAAACCTTTTTTGTTTACTTTCTTTATAATTCTTAACATATGTACATTCTTATTGTTGAAAAAATAAACTTCACATTTATTTAATTTATTTATATTATATTTAATTTAGTTTATGAATTAGTAGACTAATATATTAGGAGATACATAAAGTGGTAGAAATTTTATTGGGTCTAGTGAGTTCTTATTTATGTACTTGAAAGATGTGCAGTGTGAAATTATTAATAGTGATACATGTATGCTAGACTAGATACATAGATGAATTCACCTATAAATATTCATGTAATCTAGCCATCCGAAAATAAGTCAAGTTGAATATAAAATCATCTTTCCTCTATTTCTTCTTGTGAGTTTTGAGCGTTATTTGTGTTGTCTTGCTCTCCCAAATTTTCAATATTTGGTATCATAGTGAGGTGTATTTGAGAGACAACAAAACATAGAGAGAAAATGACTAACACCAATGGAACTCCATTCCAAGTCTTGATGCTCATTAAAGAAAATTATGGAAGTTGGTGCATCCGAATGAAGGTTTTGCTCGGAGCCTATGATGTCTGAAAAATTGTGGTGAGCGGCGTTGATAAAGAAGATGATGCTGCTATCACAAAACTCACACTCATCCATCAAAATTTGAAGGAAAAGATGTTCGAGAAGGTTGAAAATGCAACCAACTCCAAGCAAGCGTGGGATATTCTTCAGAGTTCCTTTAAGGGTTTGGATAAGGTAAAAAGGTTCTTCTCCAAACATTAAGAGGAGAGTTTGAATCGCTATAAATGAAGAAATTCGAATCAGTTTCGAATTATATTTAAAGAGTCTTGGCGGTTGTCAATCAAATGAAGAGATATGGTGAAGAGTTGAATGATGATATGGTAGTAGCAAAAATACAACGATCCTTGGATTCAAAATTTAATTATTTGTTTTTTCTATTGAAGAGTCCAAGGATTTGAAAACCATCACCATAGAAGAACTCACGGATTCTTTGCACGTATATGAAGAAAAGTTGAAGAAACCGAAACAAGAGTCAGTTGAACAAGCTTTGCAAGCAACACTTTCTTCGAAGTAGAAAGGTGAAAAGGCGTGGCTCACAACAAAGAGGTCATGATAGAGGAGGAAGAGGTGGTAGTCAACCTCCGACCAAAGAAAATAGAAGTCAAGGCTCCAGCCAAGGAAGAGGTAGAGGATAGAGGTCAAATCAAGGTATGACAAATCAAATATTGAATGTTATACTTGTCATAAATATGGTCATTTTTTCTGAAAGTGTAAAAGTAATTTGAAGGAGATAAATAATTTTGTGGAGAGAAAAAATGAAGATGAAGATGACACTTTGCTCATGACATGTAAAGAAGAAGAAAGTGTTGAAGAAAATAAATGGTACCTTGATTCCGGTGAAGCAACCATATTTTCGGGAAGAAGAATTTATTTGCGGAGCTTGAGGAATTTGTTGGGGGAAATTATCAACCTTGGAGACGCTTCACAAGTTCAAATCAAAGGAAAATGTACGATTTTAATTCGTTTGAAAGATGGAAGTCATCAATTTATCTCCAATATCATGTATATACTGAAAATAAAAAATAATATTCTGAGTTTGGGATAACTTTTGAAGAAAAATTATGACATTCATTTGAAAGATAAAAAGTTGACTATGAAAGATGAAAATGGGAGATTGTTAGCCAAAGTTCCTATGGCTAAAAATAAAAAGCTTGTTTTGAATCTTCAAAGTGATGTACCAAGGTGCTTATTTTCATGTGTTAAAGATTTATCATGGCTTTGGCATATGAGATTTGGCCATTTGAATTTTGATAGTTCAAGGTTGATGAAAAAAAAATATGGTGAAAATCACTAACCATCTTAATCAACTTCGCGAAGAATGTCTCTTTGGAAAGCAGTCAAGAAAAAGTTTTCCCAAATATTCATTGACAAGATCAGGATGTCCTTTAGAGTTGATTCATACAGATGTCTGTGGACATATCAAGCCAGCCTCACTTGGTAAAAGTAATTATTTTCTTCTCTTTATTGATGATTATTCTCGAAAAACTTGGGTATATTTTTTTTGAAAAGAAAAATCTGAGATTTTTCAAAACTTCAAGAATTTTAAGAGTATGATGGAGAAACAAAGTGGCTACCATATAAAGTCACTTCAGTCCGATAATAGTAGAGAATTCAATTCAAATGAATTCAAGGCTTTTTGTGAAAAAACTGAAATTCGTCATTTTTTTATCGTTCCAAGATCACCTCAATAAAATGGCGTGGTGGAGAGGAAGAATAAGACTATTCTTAATATGGCAAGAAACATGTTGAAAAGCAAAAATATGCCAAAGTAGTTTTAGGCCTCATTTATTTGCACTTAATGGAGGTCTGAATCTGAATGGTTCAGACCTTAAGTCATTAAGATTTAAGCACTTATTTGTTCTGAATAGGTCTTGATCATTAAGATTTAGAACAAAGTCTTAATATCATTAACAGGCATGTCACTATCACTCTATCCACAACCAACAGTCACCACCATTAATCACCTCTATCATCACAACCACCATCATTACCATTACCAACCACCAGCCACCTCTACTATCATTATCAACCATCATTACCGTCGCCAACCATCTCTGACATCACAACAACTACTAACAATCACTATTGTTGCTAACCACTATTTTCAGTGGTTACTACACATACCACTTTCACATTATAATTATATGCACTACAGCCTCCGCTACGACCGTCATTACCGTTGTCGCTACCTCTACCACCACTGTGACTAATTCCTACTATCAACCACCTTCACCATCACAAATAGCACCACCACCAACTACTACCAACACATTGTCAACCACTATACATTCTTCAGCTACCACCATCAATACCGTCAACTACTAACATCAATCAGATTCACCATCACAAACATCATTACCAATCATCACCATCACGTCAATTACTGCAACACCTACCACCCCATCATCATAACTATCACCACCACAAATACTAGTAACTATCTCCATCATAATTACTAGTCACTATCACCAATCATTACCACGACCACCACTATAAATCATCTCCAACATGTCGTAAAATAAAAATATTTTATTTTTTTTAGTTTTTTTAAATAATTTATCGTTTTTTTTTTTTTGTAACTTTTTAATATTTAATTATTTTATTTGAATTGTATATTTAATATATTTATAAATTAAAAAAGTACACATATTCAGGTGCTAAAAGACAAATAGTTTTAATCATTCAGTGTTCAGATCTAGAGAGAACATCTTAATCATTTAGATGTGCATTCAGATTCAGACGTCTTAATTTTAATGAAAACAAATGAGGCCTTAGGCTGAAGCAGTTGCCTACGTGGTGTATTTATCAAATCGGCGTCATACCAAAAGTGTTCGTGGGAAAACACTGCAAGAGGCTTGGAGTGATTTTAAATCAAGAGTTGCTCACTTGCGGGTGTTTGGAAGCATTGCTTATGCACATGTGTGAATGACAGGACATCAAAGCTTGATGAAAAAAGTGAGAGATATGTCTTCGTTGGTTATGCGCAAAGATCTAAGGGTTATAAGTTATATAACCCAAGAAATGGCAAGGTTACCATAAGCAGAGATGTTGAAGTTGATGAAGATAGTTCTTGGGAATGAAAATCTAAAAAGCAAGATTACTCTTTTAGTCCATTCCTTGATGATAAACATGATGAAGAAGTTATGGAGTAGCCTACTACAACACCTCCACCGCGAGTTCAAGAAGTATGGGAATCAAGTTCAAGCAATGTACCTTGAAAGTCTAGAAGTCTTCGAGACTTGTATGACGCAAAGGAAGAAGTAACAGAACATTTAAGTGATTTAACTCACTTTTGTTTATTAGTGCACAACTAGCTTGTAAGCTATGAAGATGCTACCAGTAACCCAAAATGGAAACTTGCGATGGATGAAGAAATCAGGGAAATAAAGAGAAATGACACCTGGGAGTTGACAAAACTTCCAAAAGGAAAACGCACCATTAGATATTGCATATCGAAGAAGGAGGTAGAGCTTGAGTTTGTGAAATCTCAGGACCAAGTTGCGGACATTTTTACCAAGCCGTTAAAGATTGATACTTTTCAGAAGCTGCGGATGGCTCTTGGAATAGCGAATCAAGTTTAACAAGGGATGTCGAAAAAATAAACTTGTTCACATTATTTAATTTAGTTCATGAACTAGTAGATTAATGTATTAGGAGATACATGAATTGGCGGAAAAGTTTAGGTTAGTCTAGTAAGTTCTTATTCATGTACTTGGAGGATGTGAAGTGTGAAATTATTGATAGTGATACATGGATGAATTCACCTATAAATAATCATGCAATCTAGTCATTTAAAAACAAGTCTTATTGAATAGAAGATTATCTTTCCTCCATTTCTCTTCTAATGAATTTTGAGTGTTATTTGTGTTGCCTTGCTCTCCCAAAATTTCAACACTTATAGTGTGAATAATTTTTATTTGCTTATTGCATTTTAATCAATTATGACAATTTTAGTGTATTTAATTTTATGTTACCAAATTAAGATAACTATATACAATTATCATTATGGACATGATATCAAAGCAAATTCATGAAAATACCCCCATATCAAAGATAAATAAGATAATATGTAACTTTATTGCAGTAGAAAAAATTATAATTATGGAGGTTGTCAGTGTTGTAACAATTGAAACTACTTCTCACAAAACAGGAGGTGGTTCAAGTTTACCTCAAGAGGCAGTAGTTTAAGAGCCACTGGACAAGATAACAATAACCAGTTTAGTCAGAATACTCAGAGTAAAATCTAATAAAAGGACAAGAAAATTTGTCAAATATGTGGGCGTAATAACCTCAGTACTACAGTGCTTCTGTAGGTGGGGTTACTTTAACCAAACTGTAGAAGATCTGCCACAAGCTATAGCTGCTATCAATCTGTGGAACACATCATCTAAGGATGACATTATATCCGTTAGGAACACAACAAAATATGGATCACAGGTAAAGAAAGTTATCCCGTTCCATTTTAATCGTCGGATAAAATTGCACGCTCACTAAGAAAAAATTAATAGAGATGGTAATTTGACTAACATATTCCTATTAATTTTTTGAAAACATAAAATAATAATTCTTTTCACTTTAGAATGACTTTAAATACTATGGGTAGAATTGAAAAAACATGGTCAATTATTCCTTGAATTTTGAAACTATTGAATTTTGAAACTAGTAAATATTTTGAAATAACTATTTTTAGTATACCTAGCAATTAAAATGAAATGGAGGGAATATTATAGTTTCGAAGATTAAAAAGAATTTGCTATTAGTTAGTAAACTTGCATACGCCGAATCAACAAATCCAAGAGAAATTCATCGGAACTATCAACTCTCGAAGACTATTCTTCCTTCTAAATAACAAGGCCGCTCCAAGAGAAATTCATCGGGGTTATCAATTCAACCTCGAAGATTCCTCTTCTTTCCCGGTAATAAAGTTATCCATGTAGGTCCAAACACAAATAATATCAATCACAAAATAATTAGTCGAATTATTCTTCACTCGTCTTCTCATCAATACAGGTATATCAAATAAATATTCTATTTAGAACCCATGTTTAAATTTGTTATCATGTTTTAAACCAATGGCTCGTTGATTAAGCAAAAGTATGTTGAAAGTCATTATTTTAAATACAATTGAACAAATCCCATTCATAAATCAAAACATGTTTTCATATACATATATATATATATGAAGACTCAATGTGAGCTTGTACATACTGCACGTACATAACATCCTATTCAAAACTTCTTTATAGTCAAAAGCATGTTAAAAGAGAGATACGTGAAAAATAAACATACTTCAAAAGATTTTTAAAAATAGACATACCTCAAATCTTGCTTTAAAAACGTCCTACATGTGTTCCACAATGATAGATGATAGCTCTACAATCAATTAGGATAATAAAAGATCAATCTATGATCAAATTTCTATGAAGTTCCATCCTCTGCGACAAATTTTAAGGTTATAGAATGAAGTTCATACTCTAATCATTTCGCTAATAATTCTATGATTATAATGTCATTCAAAAGTCTATACGAACCCTAATTATTCCTCTAATAGCTATAATTAAATAAAGACTTATCTCACCAAGAATCCCCGATAAATCCTCTTTCAATGAACTTGAATCAAACTTTTTGAATCTACCAATTAGAATGAGGATTCGCGTCTTAATTTATGATAAAATCGACGTTATAATCACAGGCATTTAGTAGAATCTTACCTTATATTCTTAGAAGAACACTTGATGTGTTTCCTCTCTCAAAAAATCGTCCAAAACGTAATGGAAATAAAATTCCAAGGTAGAAACATATTTATAGATACATTGTCCAAATTGATCTTGAATATCTTTGGACGCGTCACGCCCTCCATCGTGCGTGATAGGCGTCGGGTCGAGGTTCATCGCGATGAGGTTGATGTCGCATGCAATACTTGGAAAAAGAATTTCACTCAACCTCTTTGGTCGCGCCACGGCCTCTGAAGTGTCCAATGTGAGCGCGATGGATGTTGTGTCGCATCCTTCATACGCTGAAATTTTGGTGCGATGCACTCCATTTCCCCTGAACACTTGGACAAATTTCTATGTCTGGCTTTAGTAAAATGTGGATAACTTTTTGTAAAAGGGTTGAATTAATGAACAGTTTAAAATGTTGGAAACTAGACTCGAATACCTATACCGGACACATAATTTACCCCAAAACTCTCATTTCAATAGTTGATATCTAATTACTACCACAAAATGAGTTCAAATCCTAACTCAAATTTAGTGAGTGTTACAATACAACAGTCTCCAAAGAGGTTATAACTGTTATCAGCTCTCAACTAGAAGGATTTTTATCTCCACACATTTGATTTTTGACGAGTATACACTACTTTATGTGCAACTAGATGCACTACTAGATAGTAAAAACGACTCCGTTCACCTTGCCCCTTTAATTTTCTCTAGATTGCAGAATGATCCTAAACCAAATGAGGACCTAACTGTTTTAGAGAAAATGTTGACTGACAAGCATGGTTTTGAATGATCAACCATTATCATCAGCATTAATCAGGCTACTGCAACAGGAACAACTCCTAATTTTCTCTTGCACTAAGTTGATCAGGCTACTACAATGGTAGCAACAACTCCAACAACAGCTCCTATTTTTCCCTCGCGCTTAGATGATTGGTGGTGCCCAATGTCCGCCTCGGAATTAAGTGAACAAGCAAGTAGCTGCACTGACAGCAGTGAAGATAGTTCACCCCCAAGTCCAAATTCTCTCTCAGTATATGATCCATATGCAATACATCTTGAGATTGATCTATCTAAATAGTTCAACACAAGGTATATCAAAATGAGCAAGCCGCTAAACCTGTGGCTGAGGTAGAGACAATAAATCATACTTCAAAAATGCAAAGTCATCACATAATGACAAGGCTAAAAGAAAAATCTATTCATGTTAACCACACATTCCTACTAGCACCTAAGGAGGTCACAACTAAGGAACCACATACAGTGAAAGAGGCACTCAACTTTCCATAGTGATTTGCAACTATGCAAGAAGAGATTGATGCACTCTATGAAAACCAGACCGTGGTATTTGTATCTAAGACAACTAGTATAAATGTAGTTGGCTCCAGATAGGTGTTTAAGATAAAATAAAGCCATATGGATGCATAGACTGATACAAGGCAAGATTAGATGCCAAGGAATACTCATAAGTAGACTTTGAAGAAACTTTTAGTTTAGTTGTAAAATCCACTACTGTAAGAGTGGTAATCTATGTTGTTGTAAGTCTCCATTGGAGTATCAGACAATTAGATGTAAAAAATGCATTTTTGCATCGATATCTACCAGAGGAAGTATATATGATCCTACCACCAGGCTTTGTTGATCTCAGTGATCCAAATAGTATGTGTCTTTTGAAAAGAGCACTCTATGGCCCTAAGCAGGCACCTGGAGTCTGATTTGACAGGTTTAGTCTCCATCTACTTCACCTTGAGTTCAAGTGTATCAAAGTAAACTCCTCATTATTTGTACTGCATTGCGAAAGAGGCATAATTTTGCTTCTTTTATATGTTAGATGACATAATTGCCACTGAAAGTTACCTGACACTAATCTTAAAACTTATTGATGAACTAGGGAAGGAATTTACTATGAAGGATCTTGGATATCTATATTTCTTAATAGGCATTGAAGTAACTCACTTCACTGGAGGCATTCACCTAAATCTTAGTTGCAGAGCTACTTACCAAAATTGATATGGCACTTGACAAAGCAATAAGTACATCATTGGATCAAAAGCATGGCTTATAGAAGGCTACAGGTAATCCAGTAGATGCCTCACTATGTAAGAGTATTGTTGGAAGCCTATAGGTACCTTACACTCACAAGACAAGACATAAATCATGTAGTAAATTTGGCAAGCCAATTTATGCAAAATCCAAATAATATTCATTATCAAGTTGTGAAAAGGATTTTTAGACATGTAAAGGGCACAATCTAGTTTGGATTGAGAATTCTATTTCGCTCACCATTCAGATTATATTGCTTCTTTGATGCAGACTGGAAAAGATGTCCTATGACTAGAAGGTTCATTACAAGATACAATATCTATCTTGGAGCAAACGTATATTCTAAACATCCAAGAAGAAGAATACAATAGCAAAATCTAGTGTTAAGATTGAGTATAGACCACTGGCCACAAGAACAGCTGAAAGGACATGGATGACATACATTCTGAATGACATTAAGGTCTACTTAAAGACCGCACCTACACTATTTTGTAATAATTTGAGTGCAGTATATATGATAGTTAATTGAGTAATATATGCCCGAACAAAACATGTTGAGATGGACTATAATTTTGCTAGGAGATAGGTTGCTACTGGACACCTTTTCATAAAGTTTGTTAGATCAAAGAATCAGGTAGCTAACACTGTTGGAAAATGCTGAGCAACAATAAAAATAGTCACAGTTAAATTATAGGTAAATAAAATAATGACATCAAAAATTTTATGTAAAAACCCTTTTGAATAAGGGAAAAAATCACGGGCCAAGAGAAATAACTGAATATCACTATAGCAAGAAATTTTACACTGTATAGGTCTGAATAAAATGCTACAAAGATCACTACGCACTCAAAAGAAATAACCCTCTTTTGATTTTCCACCTTACTAAAATATCGCTCATGCATACTCTATTTTTCTTCACAGACTATTATTTTACACTGTTTATGATATACCTCACTCTCTCTTTAATACTCAGATATTTTATCTGAGATTGGTGTGTCAACTAAGAAGCTGAGGAGATCCTTTTATAGGAGTGATATGTCCTTTTTTTCTTCTTTGTGTTAATTGATTCATTGCCAATTTCAACAAAAGTGTGCCCGAAATATTTTGCTAAAAATCTTGCAAAAGACAAGGAAGACTTTCTTTCTTAAATTATGGGTATGGGGCTGGACCCCAAAAATCTCCCCCTCCAGTGTCATGCACCTGAAGAAGGTATCTTCATTTTCTCAAAGAGTGCTTATGCCTACAAATTCTCTGCATAGGTCGAACTTGTCTCTCGATATCACCTTGGTCAGCATATCTGTAGGATTTTCACTTATGTGAATCTTTTTGACGTGAAATGATTTACTCTGCACTTGATCACGAATTCAATAATATCTTATGATGAGATGTTTTGTTCTTGCATGATACATGGAATTTTTACTCAAGTTTATTACACTTTGACTGTTACAATAGACAATATTCTCCATTTGTTGCAATTGAAGTTCTTGAAGAAATCACTTGAGCCATATCATCTTCTTGCCAGCTTCAATAGCAACAATGTACTCTACTTCAGTTGTAGATAGTGCACCACACTTCTTCAACTTCAATTATCACGGTATAGCTCCCCCTGAAAATGTAAACAAATATCCACTAGTGAATTTTTTATTATCAAGATCACCTGTCATATCAGCATCTGTATAGCCCTTCAAAATGGAATTTGATTCCCCCAAAATACAAGTGTTTATTGGAGCTTTTTTTTAGATACCTAAGTATCCACTTTACGGCATCTCAATACTCTTTCCCTAGATTTTTAAAAAACCTGCTAATAACACCAATTGCATAAGCAGTATCAAGTTTGGTACACAACATTGCATATATTAAACTTCCGATGACAAAGGAATATTGAACTCTATACATGTATTTCTCCTCTCTTGTTATAGGACGCATCTTCTTCCTCAACTTCACATGACCAGCAAGAGATGTTCTGACAAGCTTGGAATTCTTCATATTAAAAAGCACTCTAGTACACAGTCAATGTACTTGTCCTGTGACAAATAAACCTTTATTTTATCTCTAAGATGAGTAATCCTCATGCCCAAAATCTTCTTAGCATGACCCAAGTATTCCATAGCAAAAGACTTACACAATTGTTTCTTCAACTCGTCAATCTTAGAAGTATTCCTGCCTACAATCAACATATCATCCACATATAACAAGAGAATGATAAAATCATCATAAAAAAATCTATGTACAAATACACAATGATCTGAAGAAGTCTTCTTGTAGCCTTGCTCCCTATAACAGATTCAAAAAAAATTATACCACTGTCTAGGAGCTTGCTTTAAGCCATAGAGACTCTTTTTAAGCTTACACACATAATTTTCTTTACCTTTTACCTTGAGGCCTGAAGTTATTCCATATAAATATCTTGTTCTAGGTCTCCATGAAGAAAGGTTGTCTTCACATCTATCTGTTCAATCTCTAAATCAAGACTAGCAGTCAAACCAACAACTGTACAAATGGAGGATATTTTCACAATAGGAGAAAATATTTTATTAAAGTCAATGCCCTTCCATAGAAAAAATCCCTTTACGAACAATCTAGCTTTGTACCTACGCTTCAAGCTGTGATCTTCAGCTTTAACTTTGAAAATTCACTTGTTCTTTAAAGCTCTCATGCCCTTTGGCAATTTTACCAAATCATAAGTGTGGTTCTCATGCAGAGATTTCATCTCATCTTGCATGGCTTCAATCCATTGATACTTATGCTCATCTTCCATGGCCGCCTCATAACATTCAGGTTCTCCTCCATTAGTGAATAACATATACTCATTAGGTGAATAACGAGAAGAAAGAACATGCTATCTAGTAGACCTCCTAAGTGGAATATCTTATTCGTCCACAACTTCATGAGCAAGAGCATCTATCTCATCAGTAACAATATCATTATCATTATCAACATCAACATGCTAATCTAAAACATGATTCTAGGTATCACCATGATCATCAAGCTCACCAACATCATGCACACTCGTGGGAGGAGCTTGATCAAGATTAATTACACCATCAAAACTTGAAGATTCCAGCTTCTATGCTTTGTTAATATATTCAATGGTTTGATTCTCCATGAAGACGATATCATGGCTCCTCACAAGATTCTTCTCAACTGGATCATATATCCTATAACTGAATTTATCAAGACCATAACTAATGAAGATGCATTGTCTTGTCTTGGCATCTAACTTTGGCCTCTCATCTTTAGGCACGTGTACAAAAACTTTGCAACCAAAAACTCTCAAATGGTCATAAAAGATATCCTTGCCATACCAAACTCTCTTTGGAATATCACTTTGTAGAGGAACAGTAGGAGATAGGTTAATAACATGTGCAACAGTCAATAATTCTTCACTCCAAAAGGAGTTTGGAAACTTTGCTTCAGAAAGCAAACATCTAACTCTTTCTATCAAGGTCCCGTTCATCCGTTCTGTCAACCTATTAAGTTGAGGAGTCTTAGGTAGGGTCTTCTAGTGTTTTATACCCTATTACTTACGGTAATCGTCAAACGGTCCACAGTATTCACCACCGTTATCAATGTGAATATACTTCAACTTCTTTTCTGTTTCTCTCTCAATTAAAGCATGAAACTGCTTAAAGAAACCTAACACTTGGTCTTTAGTCTTCAAGACATAGAATCAAAGTTTTCTTGAGAAGTCATCAATGAAAGTAACAAAGTAGAGTGCACCACCTGGAGTCCTTATCTGTACGACCCCCTTTTTAAATAAGTCGTGACTGGCACTCGGTGCCTTAACTTGATCGAGCGAACCGACTTGACTGTTCTATCTTGTACTTTAATATCACATACCCCACAAATCACTATAATAAATAAATAAACTTTTGAATTAAACTTTACTCCAATAATTATTAGATAGTCCGAATATGTCAAAAATCTATAAGCAACTGGAAAGTACCAAGACTAATGGCAAATAAAGTGAACAACCATAATCCAACTAATAACACATTTATGAAGCCTCTATTGGAGTGCTGAGAGGAATGCACAGGACATAGATTTTCTGGCTAATCCCCAAAATCAAATGCGGATAATAGAATAAATAAATAAAATAATATAACCGAAAGAGAAGAAACTCCACGGGCAAGAGTGGAGCTCACCAAATAATCTTCTGGAATAAAGGGACCTAGCTTGTATTCTGCCCTTCTATGAAACCTGTGTCTACATTGACATGGGTTAATGTAGGTTCCACAAAGAGAACATCAGTACACCACTAGCGGTACTCAGTGAGCCTCAATATTCTCCTCACTAAAGTTAGAGCGAGACTTTGAGTAAATACATGTGATTAATGGAGGAATAAAATAGGAGGCAAGTCATAATTCATCCTAAAGTATCATACAAAGGTGAAGCAGAGAAAACAATCAATAAAACTCGTGGCTTAGCCCATTAATTTATGCTTCATTTTCTTTAAGTTGTTTAAGTCAACTACACTTTTCTTATGCCTAGCTGTGGAAATTAGTAACCCTTTATATGGTTACTCATGGTCCTTTATACAACCACCAAATCCTTTATGTCTCGTTATGACATAATTAGCAGCCCTTTGGACGGATGCTCATGACCCTTTGTACGGTCACCATTCAAGTTGTGTCATATTTGGAAAAGTTAGTAACCCTTTATACGGTTACCATTTATTAAAGTTGTTAAAATTTCAACAATCTTAATTTAACAAATTCATAAAAGCGACACACTTCTTACAATTACATTACAATACTTAAGTATTTAGAATCACAAAAGCACTATTTAGCCTTTAGCTAGTTGACATTAGGCATCCAAATTTAAGTATTACCTTAATTTAGAGAAGAAGGTACATCATGGCTTGGTCCCAAAGATAAGCACAAGGAGAATACATATAATATGGGATAGACTCATGATAAGAAAGAACATGTGAGCTCACTCATTTTAATTAAACTCACACTAACCTTAAGAGGCATTTAATCAAACACTTTATGGGCATTACTTTGTAAGGAAAGAACTTTAGTAAGAACAAGTCATAACTCACCTCAAGATTCTTCTTTTCTAACAAGCTTAACTTCTACACATGCCAACAACAATCAACAACTCAATCTACATTAAATATTAGGATTGAATTATCAACACATACTCAACAAATTTAATAATTTCGATAATATGAAATAGGTTCATCCAGGACATATTTGATGACTTTGTCCATTACTAAAGAAAAGGATATTCTTATTATTATAATATTTTCTAATGTCAATCCCAATTGACAAAACTGACAGCAAGTTATAAATAAGTTTGTTCCATGCCGACCCCTTTTTTTTTATTTTGCAAGTTTCTTGTCATCATCACAGGGAATTATATAATTTTTTGTCAATATTTATCCTAGTTTATCCCATAAGCATATATAACATACCTGCTTGTTGGTTGAACTGCAAAAGAAAAGGGTCCAATATCTTGAGCTCTTTGTTCACGTAGGATTGAGAATAAAGAAGTAACCTTTCTGTCAAATCCTCGGTTCATGCCCTATTTATACATGGTTTGGGCTTTAATAATAGAAATGGGTTGTGTATTGTAAGGAGTGTTGTGGCCCAATTACTTTTTAATAAAATAATATTTGGTTATTTCACCCAAATATTTCTTTTTCTTTTATAATTCAAGCACCTTATTACGTCATTAAGATCGTAGTTATCAAAATGGTAAGCCTAGAAATTTACGGGATTTTATATTATCTTCATTAGACCACATAAATCTGAATGCACCAGCTCAAGCAACTCTGCCTTTCTTGAAGGAGTGTGAGACTTGAATGAAACTCTATTTTATTTTCCAACCAAGCAGTGCTCTCATTTTTTTAATTTAGCACTTTTAAAATCTGACAATAATTTCTTCTTGGCGAGAACATTAAGTTCTTTCGCACTAATGTGGCTAAGACTCTTATGCCATAGCATTGAAGAGTTATCACTCTCCACCGCATTCACCATATCGGCACAAGTAAAAGTCGTAGTCCAGTACAGCCCACGACACTTGCTTTCACGAGGCACAATCAAGGAACCCTTAATGAGTTTCCATTTGCCACTACCATTGGTACTGATATACCCTTCATTATCCATAACACCAATAGAAATCAAGTGCAAACGAACGTCAGATGTATGCTTTACATTGTTCAAAACTAGTTTAGTTCCAATACTAGTTTTCAAACAAATTGTACCAATACCAGCCACTCTAAATATTGTCTCACTACCCATACTCAAGCTTCCAAAATCACATGGAGTATAGGATGATAAGAAAATCTTTTCTGAATGTCGTGTGAGATGCGTCACCAGTGTCTACAACCCCGCTTGACTCATCACAAGCGATATTTATCAGATTTGCATCAAGGACAGTAACAAGATCTTCAGTGGTGATGGTGGCTATGCAATTTTTATTGTCATATTCTTTCTTTTCCTCCTTGTCTCTATCCTCCTTCTTCGACTTTCGGTAAAACTTCTTTGTATGCCCTTTCAACCCACAATGATAGCACTCAATATTCTCGAATCCACCTCTGGATTTACTTTTATTGTATTCTTTATTATGAAAACCACGATTCTTGCTTTTCCTCCTAGAGTCATTCACCAGGACATCCAACAAGGAGGAATCCTGAGACTTTCTTCTCATCTCTTCATTCAAAACATTGCTCTTGGCTAGATCCATAGAGATCATACCATCCGGAGCTAAATTTGACAATAAAGTTTTAAAAGTTTTCCAAGAACCTAGCAAGGAACCAAGTAAAATCAAGCCTTGAATTTCTACATCAAACTTAATGCCCATAGCAATCATGATCCCCTAAAAGTTATACAGATGATCTGTCATTAGAGAACCATCATGGTATTTTAAGCTCAGTATCTGCTTTATTAAGAATATCTTATTATTTTTAGTCTTTCGAGCATACAAAATGTTAAGGCGCTCCCATAGGGTTCGAGCATGTGTCTCTCCTAAAATATGGTTCAACACATTATCGTCAACCCACTGCCTAATAAAGCCGCAAATCTGTGTATGCAATAGACTCCACTATTCGTTATTTTTATCATCGGGTTTTTTAGTGGCAAAGACTGGTTGATAAATTATTTTTGATATAGAGCAGATTTTCTATTTTTTTTCTTCCAAATGGAATAATTAATGTCAATCAGAATAACCATCCTACTTGTGTTGGCTTCCATCATTTTCAAGAAATATTTCAAACCAAAGATATGATACCATTTTGTTGGGAAATGTGGAGTAACAACAAAAATAGTCACATCCAAGTTATAGATATAAAATGAAAAAGTTAATGATATTAAAACTTTACGTTGAAACCATTTTGAATAAGGAAAAAAATCACAGGCCAAGAGGAACAACTGATATTACTATAACAAGGAATTTTACACTGTATAGGTCTAAGTAAAATGCTCGCACTCAAAAGACATAACCTTCTTTTGATTTTCCACCTTACTAAAATATCACTCACACTCTATTTTTGTACATAGACTATTTTCTTACACGGTGTATGGTATGCTTCACTTTGTCTTTAATACTCAATTATTTTGTCTGAGACTGGTGTGTCAACTGAGGAGCTTCTTTTATAGGAGTGATGTGTCCTCTTTTTCTTTCTTGCATTAATTGGCTCATTGCCAATTTCAATAAAAGTGTGCCCAAAATATTTTGCCGCAGATCTTGCAAAAGGAAAGGAAGGCTTTCTTCCTTAAATTATGTGTATGGAGCTGGCCCCAAAAAACATCCATACAAAGGCACTGACCATACAGATATTTGTAGAATTCCAAAGCAAGTTAGGAATGAAGAAATCACCTCTCACTAGTTTGAGGGGAAGTGTTGGAGAGTTTGATCAGGAGTGTAATACTGGCTAAGCATACATGTTATATGTTTATCTAGATTAGGTAAATAGGATTTGTATTCTAATCTATGTAATAGTCTAACTCCCTGTAAAACACTAACCCTTTGCTTGGATGGTGGTTACCCATAGTATAGTACGGTATGGTTACTAAAAGTACTATGTTTGTTTTGATTGTTACTTAAAATATATGATATGGTATAGTTTGATTTCATGGTTAGGTAATAATGAAAAGCCTCACTTTATTAAAACATCAATTTGGTGTAATCCCATTGTTTCCTAATTTTTCTTTTGAATTATGCCCTTACTTAATATTACATAATTTTATTTTATCTTTTATCCTATATTATTTAACTTCACCCAAAAATTCTACCCTATATAGTTTCTGGATTCAGTTCTCTTTTGTATTCAGTCTTCTCTCTTTCTAGGTTTGATTTCTTAAACTTCTTACAAGTCTGCTTGCTTCTTTGTTAAAATTCGTGTTTACTTATTTTGACCTGCTTTTTTATTAATTTTGTTAGAATTTGCATGAATTTAACAACTTAATATATTTACAAGGCATAACTTATAACAAATTAGCAGGAAAAAATTGTGTTAAATTATTTTATTAGAAATTATTGATGAATTTAACATATATAATAATTTAAGGCATTTTAGTAAACTTACCAGTTATGATACAATCAAAACAAACAATAAAAATGTTATAAAACAACAGCAAATGACACAATCTATCCAAATATTGTATTTACTTTACATTACATTACAGTACAATACAGTACCGTACATTATGAAACCATGGCTAACCACGATCCAAACAATTGTAAAACTTTGATATATTAAATACATCCACACACATATATAGTAAGTAATTCTGAAATACACGCTCGTTTCAGTTTGTTCTCCTCTCAATATCTTGTGATTTTCTACATCCATCAAGAGATTCACTAAAGATACTCAAAAGAAAGGACTTTCTTTGAATAGAAATATGCAATCTTCCTTCTTATTGTTAATGTTGTAGGTTATCTTAACCTAATGGAGTGAAATAATTGCTTGTTGTAACTTAATTTTTTTTTTTAAAAAAAATGAATTAAATTCTAATTCTTTTCTGTGTTTATCATTCAGATGCTAAAAGCACAGAAACTGTGATAGCATTCATCAACAAAGTGAAGAAAATCAAGATGCCATTGCAGGGAAACTCAAATTTGTAATTCTTCCTTCTCGACAGAGTTAGCAAATGTGATTGCAACTATAATAGAATTTAAATCCATTTAGTTCGAAGACAAATTAATAAAATTTACCCAAAGTTTTAATCGGGGAAACAACCTCTCTACCTCTGAGATAGAGGTAAGGTTTACGTACGTTCTATCCTCCCTAGACCTCACTTTGTGGGTTACACTGGGTGGTTGTTATTGTTTGCTGTACCCAAAGTTTGAATTGGCTTTTTCACCTTGATGTAATAACTTAACCAAATTATCTTTGCTTAATTTGGTATTAATGTGTTGCATGGCTATTTGGTAAAGTTATATATGACCTCCAACTTTTAGTAATATGCTTTTACTATAGTTAAGATTCAAAATCAGGTTGAAGATTTAAAATCCAAACTTATTCATGAGCATGATTCATCTTTTAGACGAGACCATTTTGAAGCTTGATTAATTGAATTTTGTGAGGAGTTTCGTTTTTACACATAATAGAACAGTAATTTTAGAAATGGTCGGTAAAAGTCAAATTTCTTATTGTGTATGTATAAAGCATGAAGCTTATTTGAGAAAGGTGAAATATAACAGTTAAAGATAGAATTGAATAGGGTGATGAACTTGTTTGGAATGTTCTGTGTTTTGCAGTTCCGTTCTTATAAAATTCATGATGTTGTCAATCCAGATAAATTAAAAACTACTTTTGTTTAGGGTTATAAATCGAGGGGGTCGCAGGGAGGGCAGAGCAAGCTTTCACCCGCTAAGATTTCAGTCGACCCGTCCTATTCTGTTGCCTTTACATTTTTATTTTTTTTAAAAATGTTGGATCAAACTTAGTCATTCTAGAAATACTAGATATTGAAATGGAAATTCATAATACAAACATTTACTAACTGCTATTATTGTACCCATAGCAGTTATCAATCTTGTTCCCAAAAGAATCCAAATTATCTATTGCTGTCTAATCATCAGTGTTTTAATTTGCAGTTATTGATGTGAACTGTGAATAAAGTATTGGTATAATGATATAAGTTATATAGAGAAGTTCAAATCCAAGTGCTCTAATATTTTATATTAGATATAAAGTTTGTTACATATTTGATTAAATAAGAAAAAATCTTCCTCTTCTATTTCTAATTGAGAAACCTTATTAGCTAACTTTCTATCTTTTCAGGGAGGATTCGATTTTCCACCATATAATTTTCTCTTTCGAAATAATGAAAGTGCAGTACTAGTTAATAGTCTTTCGGTTGAACCTATACCACACAATTCCCAGCTATAAAACCCAACGACCTACATGAAAATACCAGACTCACCATCTTAAATCTTCACTTGTCTTACCCCGTTATATATTTTTTTTAAAATAAAATTTGTCCCCCTCACCCTATTTAGTTGATCCTCTGTCCTTCTACGTTAAGGATATTACCCGCCCTGTCTTGTCCCATTGTCATTTCTATTTTTGTCATAACAATTTATTTACCTTGTGTCTACCATATCAACTGATGCTTATTGTAGGGAATTACATGCAATTTTCTGATAAATGACTTTTTTTATTTAAATATTTTTATATCCACTAATATATAAAACTTAAACTCATATATTAATGACATGTGGTAATGGCATTTGTCATTGCCTCTGAAGCCACGGGCTTATGGCTTGGGTGCTAATTTGATGAAAAATAATAGCCCAATGTTTTAATATCATATAATTTATAAAATATGTATATACATAG
>JACEIK010001544.1:159484-205307 GCA_018107945.1 Datura stramonium | reverse complement strand
TGTCAAAACCGGCTGATAGAGTCGGTCTAAAAAATCGAGGAAAAATCGATTCAGTCCGTCAATTTTTATTTTTTTAAAAATCGATGGACAAGGTAGGTTGTCCGTCGATATTTTTTGCACAAAAAAATTGAGAAATTTAAAAAAAAATGAGGGATTGGATTGATTTTTGAAGTGCAAAATTACACTTGAACAACATAAATAAAAACAAAAGAAAGATTTCATTAAATAGCATGTATAATCGAGTGGTAGAATTGTCTAATGCCATAGTAAATACCTAGGTTTGATTTCAAGTAGCTACATTTTTTATATAGAGCTGAAAAACCGACGGACAAACTTACCATGTCCCTCGATTTTTTTAAATTTTTTTATTAATTTTTTATTTTTTAAAACTGACGGACTGGATCGAATGTCCCTTGGTTTTAACTGACCTTGTCCGTCGGTTTCACAATTTCGATGAGCCAAATTTCAACGGCGATAAGTGCGTCAGTTTTGCTCAAAAA
Source organism: Datura stramonium (assembly GCA_018107945.1). NCBI lineage: Eukaryota > Viridiplantae > Streptophyta > Magnoliopsida > Solanales > Solanaceae > Datura > Datura stramonium. The sequence goes on along the minus strand of JACEIK010001544.1, from coordinate 204,807 downwards.
ATCGACCCTGTCTGTCAGTATTGACCCTCATTTTTTGGGCAGTTTTTTATAGTGATCGCACCCTTCTCTCTCTGTATTTGTATATTCTTTTGCCGGGTATCAAACAACTGTATTTGTTGTATTCATAGATGCATTTAGTTGTCTCAACAAATACTTGTTGTATCAATGAATATAAACTGTATTGACAAATATAGTTTATGTGTATACAAAAATACAAAACAACAAAGCTCTAATTGCACTTATATTCATTCGTTCTTGTACCACTTGTATTCATTCATTCTACTTGTATTCACGTGAGCATTTAGGTTGTATCAACGAATACAGTCTACATGTATACAAAGATACAAACAACTAAAATTACAAGAGACTGTATTCATTCGCTCTTGTATCACTTGTTTTTGTACGCACTAATTTCACTTGTATTCATATGCGTATTTAGGTTGTATTCATTTACTCTTATATCTCAGATACAACCTTCAGAAATTCGCAATGTATCTCACATACACTTTCTCAAGTTTACTGGATATACTAATACAATTCAAAGAATATTTCCAGATACACCATTTATTTGTAGGTTGTATAGCTATATTTATCACTTTTATTTTGTGAGATACATTTATATCATCATCAAAAAAAATTACTATAAATTTAAATTTACAATAAATTAATTGGGGTGATTGGTGTGAGGGAAGGGCAAAAGAGAGAGAGAGAGATAAAAAGAAAGAGAGGGGGAGAGAAAGGGAGAAAGAGAAAGAAAAAGAAAAGAGAGCAAGAGAGAGGGACAGCGAAAGAGAGGAAAGAGTGAGAGAGGTAGAGAAAGAGAAAGAGAAAGAGAGAGGCGGAGAGAGAGAGAGAAAGAAAGCAAGAGAGAGGGAGGGGGGAGGAGATAGGCGAGGGAGAGAGAGGAGAGAGGCTAGTGAGATTGGAATAGAGAGGAGAGAGATGTTACAAATAGCAATTATTTTTAAAATATAATTATAAATGGTAATTATTTTAAACTATAACTATTAATGATAAATACATTAATGTATAAATACATGACATATGTTTGCTTATAGTATATAATTTTTCCAATTTAAAAAAGATGAAAACATCGAACAGCAAATGTAGAAGGTAGCATTGCCAGGAGAGATCCACCACGGTGACCCGGGATCTACCTTGTAAGTTACGAATTTGACAAAATTATATCTGTAGCTTTTGGTCCAACATCTATATTACCATAAGAATTTCATAGAATATGTATAGAAATTGTCTCTCAATCCACTGTTTGTCATAAATTATAGAATAAGTATAAATTTAAAATTCTAAATTCACTTCCCCGTCCACTCGTATATTTACTTCTAAGCCTCCATTTGTTTGTTCTTGTTTCCTTTTTGTTGTTCTTCCTTTTTCCAAAATCAACAGTTACGCCCTTTTTACTTACTCAACCATAACACAATTACTCCAACCGGAAAATATTTACCCGTACCAACATTACACGGATCATACCTACTACTAATTTAATTTAAAAAAATACTAAATAGATCTATTTTCAATCATTATGTTGAGAGAAACGCTTTATGGAGAATCTAAGTAACCCACCGATTGACTGTCTATATTTTCACCTTGTTGATAAGGCTTCGATTTTCTATTCTGTAATTCCACCCCCATTTCCCCCTTCCCCTACTCCTGATGTAATTTTAAAAAAAAAAAAATTGAAAAACTTCCAAGCATGCTTCCATGACTAGTGTTGAGAAAAGGCAAAGTGTTAATGTTTTACTAAATGTGTGAAAACAAGAAGTGAATCATTTGTACAGGTACCCTATTTTTAGCACTGATTTGATTCTTTCTTTTGACTTTTAAGAGTACAAAGAATGGGGCCAAAACCTACTATGTAATGGAAGTCATTGATAACCTTAAGCACAGTTTGTGGTACTCCCTGCAGCCCTCACATGTCTCAACTACTACTTTTTGAAAAAATTTAATAATTTTAAAAAATTAAAAAAGGAAATAATGATGTGATTATTTAAAAGTTGAAAATTTTAAAAATTTTAAATTTAAGATTTAATTTATGCACTTGTGATGTTAAAAATACAAAATATCATTAATAACATACTCAATGTAATTTGGCGCATGATTTGAAAGGGTGGTGCATATATACAGCAACCCATCCGTAATTTTCATTAAAGCGATCTAAAAATAAATGTACTGATTTGGAATTTGAACTTGGAATTACAAGATGAATTTGAATTCCCTAAACCACTAAGTTAACCTATAGTCTTGTGTGTGTACAACTGATTCAAAGCATATATATATATATACACAAACACACACACATTGCTAATTAAAAAAATTATTATGTATATAATGTAATTTTTATTGAAAGGGTTCGGTGAACACACCCTCCCACCCACCTTCTGCTCATGTGTATACGCAGCCTTAGTCCTACTTAATAAAGGTAGAAAGATTATCTCCGACAGACTATCAACTCAAGTAATGCATATCAAAAATCAAGTTTATAAAGAAATATTATAGTGATGAATTCATACTAATATGGTGGTTAAAAATATCAGTACAAAATAAGATCATCATTTATAGGCTACAAATAATTTATAGGTGAGCACACTTTCTAGTAACCACGGGTGAAAATTGTAGTTACTGTAAAATTGTGCAGCCATTTAAATTGTTAGATAGATTGTACTTTTATTTTCTTAATAGTATATATCTTAACATGCCTTATTACGTGGGTGCTTAATTCATTTTTCACGAGTCAAACACGTGAAAATTCTTTACCAAAATTCTAATATTTGGAGGATGCAAAAAAGTCATGAAGTAATGATCAAGAATGGCACTTGGCTAACCATGCCGTTATCATATTAATGATGAAAAGAACATAATATGGACTTTGGAGGTAATTTGGGAGATGGTAATTCCAGATAGAGAAGTAGTGATATACACTTCGTTTCAAAATAAATCATTTAACTTAAACACACTTTGAAAGTAATTATTTTTAGAAAGTAAAATTCATTTTTAATAACTTATCATTAATAAATAAATATCTTTAAAAAGATGTAGTTCTTTGCATTAATTTATAAAACTCTCTTTTCATTTAAATAAGGATAAAATTGAAAGAAAGAAAAAACATAAAAAAAATAAAAAAAATAAAAAAAATAAAAAATATAAAAAATTTTATAACTTAATATTCTTTTTTCTGTTTTTATATTTTTAAAGTTATAAATAAAAAAGAAAAAAAGATTTGTTTTGTTAAAATTTTTTTGCATCTGTCTGCGTGCATTTATTGGTCTGTGTTGTACCAATGAGTACAAAAATTCATGCTGGAGCTTGGGGCCTCTTTGTATAATTGGTTTCCTTTCAAGCTGACAACAGTACTATCTCCGTTTTAAATTAAGTAGTTTTAAAAAATTTTATTTTAAAATAAATGAAATTTTATATAATTAAAAATATTAATGATATTCTTACAATTTTATCCTTATTTAAGTAGAGAGAGTTTTATATAATCAAGAAATTTTAAGAGTTACATCTTTTTAAAGATATTTACTTTAATAAGTGGATAAAAACACATTTTTCTGATAAAAACAGTAATTTTCTTAAAGGGTGTGCCCAAGTTAAAAACATTACTTATTTTGAAACGAAGGGAGTACACAATACTGATATTATGGTACTACCATTTAAGTGAGTTACGGCGGTATACTTGAAATTTAATTTAATTTTGAAGTTAGAAATTTTAAATTGAATCATTAAAAATATTTTTTTTTAAAAATCTATTGAAAGCAGCCATTTTATCTTCCAATACATAAATTTAAATTAAATTAAATTTTAATGTAAATATTGAATTAAAAATATATATTTATCAGGTGGGGAGCAATGACTTGTCATAGTCGTCTTTGGCTTTGTTCTAAAGGGACTACATGAAACCCGACAGAGATCAGTACTACACTTCTGGAAAACCTTGTTTATGAAATCTTATTATATACTAATATTGAAATGCCATGATTAAAATTTAAAGTTTTTGAAGTTATGATAATTTTAAATTTATATATTATAATAATTAAATCATCGCACCTACGGTCCATAACTAATTGGGAGAGAATCAATAGATTCCTTCTGTGAGCGATTCATCTTCCGAACGCAAAGATACAACTCTCCGCGTTGTACTCGTGCTCTCCAAGTATGCTTGTTCCCCCTTCTTCTTTTTACCCTGGCATGTCTTTGTGAAATAACTCCGATGAGAAGAAAAAAGAAGGCGTTAAGAGACCTTCCTGGCCCAACCCTAGATACACTCTAAGATCCTTTTTTAAACCTGGCCTCCCATTTCATTTCGAGTCAAGAAAAAAAAATGGCTTGAATGGTACGATCCCTGTCAAATTTTGAATGAAAGGGGTGATCTCGTAGTTCTTGGTCTGTGAAGATGCGGTTGTTAGGTGCTCCATTTTATTTTCACATTGAGGCCGAACTAAACTCCGTGCTCGAGAGTGGGAATGCTGGGGTGAACCAGAAAAGTTCGGGTAGAGCCGGATCTAAGCGTTGGCTAGGTGGGAGCGTCCCATCCCCATGTGGGTGGTGAAGGGAGAGCCCCAATTGGTAGAAAAACCCACAACCCCTTGGGGTATTTATATAATAACATAATAAATGGCTACAAATAGTAAATCGAGGTACTTTCTATGAACAATTTGAACCTTTCCATCTATTTTTGTGCCGTTAGTAGGCCTAGTCTTTCCTGGCAATTGCAATGGCTTCTTTATTTCCTCATGTTCAAAACCAAGATTGTTTAGATCTGCTGGGCCCCAACTAATTTATATATATATATATATATATATATATATATATAAAATTTTTTGTTTTTTTAATTATTAAATTTACATATAATTACATAAAAATTAATAATATTAAAAAAAACAAAAAACCAACCAAAAAAAATGAAATATTTAAAATTTATAATTTTTAAATGTTTTTAATATTTTTATTTTTGAGTTGTGATAATTTACAACTAAATTTTTAAGATATGAGATTTTTTTACTTTTTACTTAATTTATAAAAAAAATTCAAAAAGCCAAGAAGGTAACAAGAATACAAAAATAAAATATTTTATTTTTTTTATTTTTTTTATTTTTTTTAAAAGCCAAATTTTTAAAACAATCATTTATTAGTTTGAATTAATTTTTTAAAAAATATCAAAAAAGTGGAACCTAAATATGTGGAAAGTGGAGGAAAAGGGGTAGGTGGGGTGGTGTTGTGTGTTGTGTCTGTCGCTTAAGTTCTGTTTCGTGTTAGATATCCCTGCAGGTTCTTTTCTAACTCTATACTATATCTTAAAAAGAAAAATAATTGGTAGCTTTTCCGCTTAGGAGGAAATGAGATTTTTCTTTCTTTAATAATTTAAATAAATAAGATAATTTTTAAATTTTTTTATTATAAAATTAATAATCTCTTATATTTTAAAGGACGGTTTAGAAGCCTAATCCAAAAAAAAAAAAAAAAAAAAAAAAAAAGCCCTCCACCTAGCTTGCAGGACGCAATTCTCACCTAGCCTACAACTCAATTTTATGACTCGATGAACCAAATCAAAATACCATAATAAATTTCCTTCTCACATGACTTATTACCAAAATATTCTTACTGGCAACATGTCAATGAAATCATTAAGATACATTTGATTTGAACCGAACTATTAATTAAAGTGACCGGTAAATGTCTATTTATTTGTGTTATTTCTATTAATAATACTATTTTCACTATATGTGTTGATTTATATGATTTATGATTATTGTATATTTGTGTAGGGTTTACCTCAAACATGAGATGAATACGCTCAAGTTTGGTCAATCCTCACACTTTGGATGGATGGAAAATGCTGGAACATCCTCAAATGTTCATCTACAGGCCCAGGGTGCACGATATGCTTCATGTATATTATAGGAACTACCTATACACCTAAATTCATTAGTGAGAACGCTTTTTCAATTTCATTTTCAATTCTAAACTGATTTGGGAATATAGTATATATGATGATACGGTGATAAAAGTGAGACTTTAGTGTTATATTGTTTAGTAAGAGTCTCTTCCAATATTTAGAACATATATTATGTATTTTTATATTTTTGTGCACAATTATGTTTGAAGTAATATTATGTTGAAGAGTATTATTGTCTCCTCAATTTTATAAAGTTGTTATCTTTATTTAATTGTCGTTTGAACCCCCAAAACCACGTACCGCTCCTTCGGCCGAGCACTCCGTGATGAGCACTCCGTATGATAACTCTGATCACCGTGCAATAGCTCGCAAAACCAAGAGATGGAACGCACTAGGAAGCCCTTCTGTGTGACGAGGCCTATGATTGAGTGATAGACAGACACTGGATTCGATCCCTCTGTGTGTCTCCTACATGGGAAACCCACCTGTCACCACTCAACCATGCCCTTGCGTGCTTAAATTTAATATTTTATTATTATTTTTATTAGAATGTATTTTTATATTTTTGTACACAATTATATTTGAAGTAATATTCATTTTTTAAAGTTTTTTATTTGGGAGGTATGATGATAGGGTATGAAAGTGTGAAACTAGTGTTATATTGTCTAGTAAGAGTCTCTTCCAATATTTAGAAATATACATTATGTATTAAACATAAATTTCATATATTATAAATGATTAAACATTAATTATCATTTTGCCACCTAATATTTCAAAATAAAAAGTAAATTATAGTACAATCAATTAATAATTCAAATTTCCACAAACATACAATTCAAATTTTGCAAATTAAACATACAAATCAAATATTTCTATTTCAAAATATACTAAAATAATTAATAAAAGGCATGATTATTTAATTTAGTATATTAGCTCAAATGTTATTTCTATTCTATAGAAATCATACTTGTAATACTACATATTTAATTTTTTCATTGCATGATCTTGAAATTATTAGAAGTCATTATCACAATTAATAATTAAAATTTCTAATTTTAATTTTAATTAAATTACATGTTTTTTTTGTTTTTTTAATTCAAATTTCATATTTCAAATGATATTAAATAATTAATACTAGGCATAAATTAAAAGTAAATTATATTATAACTCACTAATAGAATAATTTAAGGAAAAAATACCTCAAGTGTTGAATTTTTAAAAAAATTTGATTCTAAATTTGCTCCGTCACCTTTAATCTTGAATTCTTCAACAAATCTATAAAAATATTTGTTAATACAGAGGTGGGATCAATGAAAAAGAGTTAAAAAACGTGCATGGGGGAGGGGGTTGGGATCTTCAAATTTTTTTACGTATAAAAGAAAATTAAAAATACGAGGGGGACTAGTTGATGAAGACCTTACCCGTGTGTTTGGGTGGGGGGGATCGTGAACATTTACGTGGGGTAGGGTCGGTGAGTGCGGCGTATCCGGGTAGTGGGGTTGGAAAGTTCGAACAATAAAAATATGGAGGTGGGGATCGGGGAAGATGATACATATATCCAATTAAAATTAATCCGTTATATATATATATTATATCGGACTAATTTAGTCCGTTAAATGGGTTTTGATGGCATCTGCTTGTGGCGTTAAAAAAAAAAAGCATGACTGACTAAATTAGTCTGTTATTAGGTAACTAATTAAAAAAAGATCATGTTTATGTGTTTGTCAATTTATTGTAGGCTTTTACTTGGTTCCCGGGTTCTAACCCATTTCTGAAGTCTCGGCTCTCTCAACTCCAAGGCATGCGCACAATGTGCCATTCCCACTTCTAACTTCTACATAAATTACAATAATTAATAATTTAAAATAACTGAAAGATATATAAAATATAATGAATAATGTAATCTAACCCATTTAACTCTTAAAATAGTAATGCTACAAAAGAAAAAGCCCAACAATTGACTAAAATAAATCAACTACAAAAATTATCGAAAATCTGATCTTCAACGATTGATTTTAGCCTAAAATATATTTCTTTAATTACTTTTTAATGTATTCAATTTTTAAATGTCGATCATTTTAGCTGCCAAAAAAAAAAAAAAAAAAAAATGTGAAATTTTTTTTGGTTGGTTTTTTGTTTTTTTTAATCTTTTCTTTTTTTTTTTTTTTTTGCAAAATATGACATATGGAGGTTGATATATATAAAGAAATCAACCGCCCATTCAAAGTGTAAATTTAAACTAGAAATTAAAATCTTAAATCAATGATTTAGTGATGAAAATATAGCTTATCACAGTATAATATATTTTAGAATACGGTAAGTATATAGTGAATTTTCCTCCGTCTTAATAATTTACGTGACATTTTTTTTTTTGTCAATTTCAAATTAAAGATAACAAATCTTTTTATTTGAGAAATATTTAATGGCAATATGAGTATTTTATTCAAGTTTCATCTTACTTATTTGATAAAAAGTCGAGTTAAGCTAAAATTGTCCTCTATCTATGGAAGTAGGTTCATTTTGGTCTTTCAAATATAACCTGAGCATTTTTAATCCCTTAACTTTGTTAAAGTATAACATTTTTTGGTCTTCCGAACAGAACTCTTTAAAAAGTATCTGTGCAAAACACAGTGACACTCACATGACTTGTAAAATACTAAACCCATCGAACAAACTCTACCGCTCTTCCCTAACTTCACGGGTGAAGAAACACTTCACCAAGAAAAGCCCTAGTTTCTCGGTAAAAAGCTTTGTTTGGCCGGAATAAGAATATGACTTATTTCTACTGATGAAAAATTGTCCCTGTTGTTAGTTTTTAATATCGTTATATTAGGAGACCAAAAATGCTCCACTTTAACAAAATTAAGGGATTAAAAATGCTCAAATTATATTTGAAGGACCAAAATAAACCTACTCCTATGAATAGAGGACAATTTAGCCCAAAACTCACAAAAATTCATAAACTCTTATTTAAAAATATTTAAAAAGGGTCATTTTTCAACAATATAAAAAATATAAAAAAATTATCTTATATTTTTAAAATTTTATGATCAATTAAATTAACATCACATAATATTTTCCTAGTCAGAATAATGAAAGTGAAATTTATGGTCCCATGGTAATTTTGTTTCCACATCTTTACTATTCACCATTTCTAATTTATCATTTTCTTCTTCACATTTCTTCTTCCATAAATATTTTTAGTGCTGTTTATCTTTAGAATCAACATGCTATAGGATGATTTAAAAGTCATAAAGTTTAAATAAATCTTTATTTTTCTTTTATATTTAAACTCGTAAGTTTAACGTTATAAAAATTATGAGCAGAAGTTATAAAATAATAACAAGCAATATATTATTTTAAAAATATTTTTAATTTTTTTATTTTATTTGTTTTTTATTATATTTTTGGTTTGTTTAAAGATTTTTTTTATATAGCAAGACTAAGCAGTGTGAGAAATAATGACTTAATAATAATTAACAAACTCTACTCTTCACTCTATAATTATTTTGCAGCATTAAAATTAACATTACTTTTCTTGAATTTATTTTTTCACTATTAACATTAATAAAATTATTTAATTCTTAAATAAACGTATTATACGTAAAATGTAACACTACCTTTTATTTTATTAAAAGAACTACTGATCACAATTATTTAACAAAAAAAAAGGATATATTAAATTATTATTTCAGCATAAGAGTGAAGGCAGTGAGTATGTGGGTAAATAATTGCTATAAATAGTTCTTTTAAGAAAATAAAAGGTAGTGCTATATATTTTACATATAGTATGCCTATTTTAAGAATTAAAAATAATTTTTAGCAACGTTAATAGTGAAAATAAATTCAAGAAAAGCATTGTTGTTAATTTTACACGTAAAAGAATATATGAAGAGTAGAGTTACAATTAATTATTATTATTAGAGCCATTCTGTTCTCAGAAACTTTTTTTGGTCTTGCTATGGGAAAAAAATCTTTTCCTGAGAAAATTTATTATCCATTATTTTGATATTTCCTTCATATACAAAATTAAATAAAACAATATATTTAACTTGGGATTATTAATTTTATAACTTCAATTCTATCATATATTTATAACATTAAATTTTTGTGATGTTTAAATTATCAAAAAAAAAAAAAAAAAGCTTAATTAAACTCTTAACTTTTAAATCATCCTAATAGTAAGTTGATTCCAAAAGAGAGAAGCTTAGCACTTTTTAAAAATATTTATGATAGAGAAAAATGCAGAAGAGAAATAACAAATTAGAAATGGTGAATGAGTAAAAAAAAAATGGAAAAACAATTACCATGAGACCCACAAATTCCACTCTGTCAAGCATAGAGTGAGCCTACACAACTTATGTTGGTTGTGTCTATATTTCTCCGTTTAAAATAAGGCATATTTTAATTTTTTTGATTTTATTTTAAAATATTACAAAAATAAAAAAATTAAAAAAATTAAAAAAATTAAAAAAATTAAAAAAATTAAAAAAATTAAAAATATTTTTAAAGATATTTATTAGGATTATTAACATGTAAAAGCTTATTTTTTTTATTTTTAGGATGAATTAATTTTCTTAAAAGATATGTCCGAAACTAAAATAACAATTTATTTTGAAATGAAGTGTGAGTATGAAAATGAAATTATTGAGAATCAATGGCCAAATGCTCTTCAAACTTGTAAGATATTAAACTTTACTTAAATATTCTTCTCCATTTCAACAACCAAATATTATCTAAAACATGGAGTTGGAAAATCACGAATAAGAGCATGTTGATGTGAAGGAGATAATCGACGCGCCGCCGCAGATGCTATCAAAGCCCAAGCCAAAGTACAGAGTGTTCCCAAAAAACCACGCCGTTGGTATCGGCGGTTACGCCAGACGGCTGCGGCGAATTCATGCCCGCCGGTACCGGCTACGCTGCAGACGGCTGCGCGAATTCATGCCTGCCGGTGAAGATGGTACCGTCGACGCTTCCCAAATGCGCCGCTTGCAATTGCCACCGTACTCTACCGAAAGAGACGCCAACCACATACCACCCAAACTACTATCGAACTACTCCTCCAACACCGTACTTCCTTACCATATTATGCCGCGGCAGCTACCTTTAGCCTTACCGTCAACTTCTGGAGGTACTAATAAAATGCTGTCTTTTTTTTCTTTTCAAATTAAGTATGCAGTTTCCAACGACTATAGTTGAACAGAATTTATTCTATAGGCTCGTACTGTTCGTATAGTTGAGTTATAAGGAGATAGAAAATTAAGTTTGGTGGATGAACTCGTGACCTTGAGATCGCAGTGTGATTAATAACTTCCATGGCATTCACATAAATTGTCGTAGAGGATCATTCTCAACTCCGGGTCGGCTGCTCGGGTATGGTCTTGATTGTCTGATAGACTCTTTAAATAAGGATTTTTTTTTAAATAATCTATTTTCTTATGATTAATGTTAAAAATATATCATAAATTAAAATTTTAAAGTTAATTTAGGATTTTATATTATAATTAATAAATTATGTTTAAAAAAAAATAATAAGACAAAAAATTACATGAAATTAAACATTAAAAAAAAAAACTTTGAAACTTCAAATATTATATTTAAGTTGTGTTAAAATATTGCTAATTTGATAAACAAATAATTATATAAAATAATCAAGCAGTATTAGTTAGATTTTTAGGAATCAAAATCTATGGCTCCTAAAATTAGTTATGAAAGCCTAACTCAAAGCAGAGTGGGTTTTGTCAGTTCTCTATCTTATTAGTCAAACCTAAACGTCCTATTTCAAAAACAGCGCTAACACCCAACGAAAGCGAAATACTTGGAGCGAGTAATAAAAGGTAGTAAGGGCCTTTTCAATTAAATCTCCCACTTGATTTCTGGACACTAAATAGAAAGACTCTTTTTGTTAGCTCTTCGTGCCTCCTTGACTTCCGCTTTGGAATATTTTCATCCGGGATTGGAACGACTTGTACAAGGGAGGAGAGAAGGTGAAACTAGCTTCGACTACCTGTCGTGCTATATTTCACTAGTGGGACGTAATGAGGGGGACTATTGATCGAAACGAAAGATGTTGCAGATTTTTTTCCTAAAATTATATCGACACTAGCTTAAAATAAAATTAAGAATTTATATTCTATATATCTATTATATTGTGAATATTTTTAAAAAATTATTCGCAGTATGTAACTTAAACCATACTTACTATATATGTATGTAAACTATTTTACTAAATTAGGGATTGCAATAGCTCATTTTCATTAAAAATATTGCAAATCCTCCTTAAACTTACTACAATTCGACTCACAAAATAAGTGGGATTTGCTCAAGTGGTTGAGCATTTTTACCATCAATCGGTTAGTTGAGGGTTCGAGTCACGTTAGAGAATAAATAGGAATATTATTGATCTTCCGGATGGGTGAGTGGGAAAAAAAAATTGACCCAAACTATAAACAAGTGGAAGCTCTAAACTTATTACTATATTTGGTTATCTTTACTATTTGATGCCTGAAGTACTTTTCCGCCTATCGTAGTTCTTTTACACTTGCGCTCTTAACAATTCTTTTTTTTTTTAAACTAAGTTAATCTATTGTAAATAACCTCTCTTTACATCATAAACGTAGAAGTAATATTTGCATACAATACCCTACCATTCTCGCATCCTACTTATAATGGTACTTCATAACACCGAGTATGCTATTGTTAAGCATTAAGGATTTTCTACTCTTCTCAAAATTAAACAGGTGGCGGATACAGGGAGGATCAAGAATTGTATATGTAGCCCTAATAAACAACACATTACCAAAGAGGAGGTTTCGGACAAGATTCAGCCAAGAACACAAGGACAAAATGCTGACACTGGCTAAGAAGTTAGGTGGAGGATTCAAAGGCAAGATGAGGGAGTTGTGCAGCAAAATGTGTACGAGATTGGCATCAAAAGACATGTATTCAAGGTTTGGATGCATAACAACAAGTACACACTTGGTAAGAAATTGTTAAGCCCTAGTACACAAATTAAACCTTAATTATTTGCCAGCCAGCCTTGCCAACAAGGTGAAGAAGAAGAAGAAGAAGAAAGATTCACAACATATATATTTAGATATTTTTGTTTTAGTACTATGAAGGGAACTTGAGTTGCTCGGGGTGACGGCGGGTACGTAATAGATTTGGATTTTGAAAACTTGAAATTAGCCACTAATCGTGTGGTCAGCAAGCAGTTGTCTACAAGTATATCTCCTCTGATACGATCCTCTCTTGAATCTTACATGCATGTGGATGTTTTGTGCAATATATAAGTACACTGTCCTTTTTTATTTTTTTTTTTTTTTTGCAGTATTATTATGCTGGAATTCTTTGGAGTTCTTTCATAAATATATATGTCTAGGACACGTTAAAGTGTGTCAAAATATGTGTTTGAGTTGTGGATATTTGGGTCACTCATATTTAGAATAGATTATTATATTATAATTACACTCTACGGGGATACAACTTTTTTCCACAATGACAAATATTTCGTACATAATAACCGCCTTGAGTATTTGAATTCTTGAGTTTTTTTTAAATATATATTTAAAAGGAACATGTTAAATGTGTCAAAAGGAGAATTTTTTCCCTCCTTTTTAGAGAGTAGTAAACTAGTAATTACTCTCTCTCGTGAAAAATCTTAATAACTTAGTTGATTGGCTATCTGAATTTTCATTTTATTGGTGAGGGTTTGTCCCCGATTTAATAACTAATAAAATATTTTAATTGTAATTTCTTTTTTCTTTTTTAGGTTGAATAATTATCATGGATTGAAATGTGTCAAGTGCAAATTTTGAGAAAAAGAATTAAATACTTTTTTATTTTATGAAATATCAATTATTTTAAATTAAGCTAAAATATTATTAATTATTTTGAACGGGAGTAGTGCTAAATTCTAGTGCAAGATCCGTATTCTTTTTAGTTCCACTTTTTCTTTGAATTACCAATGCATGTAATTTAAGTGGAAATGTATATGTATCTGAGGATATTCAAATATTCAAAATTTTCCTGAGGTTTTATCTATTTTTTTTGTTTCCATTGTTAGTCTATTATATTATATTCATGATCACTTTCAAGTAACTACTAGGATTTCCTTGTTTTTAATCCTTGAAATTCTTGTGATCTTTGGTAAATGTATCTGCAAACAATTTAAGCATCCTCAATGAGCACATGATAGAAATTATATATATACGGAGTGCAGAGAGATTGACTATAAATGGTTATGTATATGTAGAGGCACAAAGAAGTATATGTTGGTTAAAAAATGATTAGACAAGGTAGGATATTGTTTCACTTCCACCAAGATATGACTCATATAGGAGGTTATGGAGGACACGGATTAGGGTAGAGGGCTAGTTAGTCAGTTCAGAGTTGTCTCAATGCTTTTTCTTCATGTTAGTAGTAGTATAATATTACTTCCTTGAAGTTTCTTGTTATTATATTTCATACGCTTAGTGTTTGCGCTCTAATTACCGTATTATTTTGCTTGCTTTAGTGACCGTTCATTTTTCAATATGCTTTGTCATGCTTCTTTATCATTTTATCTTGGCTTCTTCTTTTTTGATTTTTTTTTGAACTATTTTTACTTGAATCAAGCGGATCTATTAAACAACATCTCTCATTTTTCAAAAATAGAATAAGGTCTGCATGCACACTATTCTTCCAAAATTTCATAAGTAAATACATCAAATAAAATATTATATTAACCAAAGACATTTAGTTAATTGATTCCATTTTAATGCCCAAATTCAATTCAATTCACTCCGTCCATTTAACACCACTATGCATCAACTAGCTTAGTATGCATGGGTATGCAGTGCACCTAAGAAAGGCAAGAGCTGGTAATAATACTAATTAATTCATATTTTACGAAATAGTTTGTAGTATTCTATGTTTTATTTTTATATTTAAACATAATACTTGTTCACTTTAACAAATCAAAAGTACAATTATTTTTTGCAATAATATACTTGTCATTAAGTAACAAAAGAAATAATTTTTTAGCCCCGTACAATTTTTTTTTATATAATTCTATGACATTTTTTATTTAAAAAATTATTTTTACACATAAAAAATCATAATTTTTATATATAAAAAATCTAAAAAAATAATTTTCGTTAATTTAAATAGTAAAACATGAAGAGATTTTATTTTCTCTTGAAAATGGGTCTAAGTCCTCAAATGCAAAGGTGGGACAATATACATTAATTTCATAAAGTTGATACAATAGATCCAATGTTCTAATTATCAGAAATTCCATTTCTCTTTTATTATTCCGAACTTTACTTACTTTTTGAATATTCTAAATGGAACATGTGGGGAGTACTACAGCAACATATATACATTATATTCCTACATGTTTGTTTTTATTGTACTTCCATCTTTTATTAATGTGGCTATTCAGTTTCACACGTCCATCACCATAAGGAATATCTCCCCCGCAAATAATAAATGGAGTTATAACAATAGGTAAAAAGGTTTTTTTTTTTTTTACCCAATGAATTATTCTTTTTAGTTCTTTTTATTTATTATATTTTATTTATAAGAGTTAATTAAATTAATTTTTAAAATTTTATTAAATTAAATTAAATTAATATTTTAAATTTTAGATTTAGATATTCAAAAAATATGACTAAATATTATAATTGTAATTATTTTTATATTAATATAATAAAAATATTATAAAAATATTAAAATTAGAATTTTAATTTTATGGATTTTTTTTGTATTTTGGAATTTTTTAAAAAAAAAAACGAATTCAAAATTCAAAATCACAAACTTAAAATATGAAAACTTGATTAATTATAATTAAAATAGAGAAAATACTTTAAAAAATGTATTTTTAATATAAAATTAAAAATTAAAAGGGTAAATTAAACAGTATATGGGCAGCCATATTAATAAGTAGCAAAAAAAACAAGAATGTTGGATTAGAAAGGATTAGTCAGCTAAAATAATTCAATATATTCTAATTAATTTTTTATGTTTTAGTAGAATGTTATAATGTCGAAACTTTATTACAATTATATTAGATCATGATAGTTAGAAATATGGGAGTTCTATGATAATTTATATAATAAAGAATATTTATGGAAGAAGAATTACAACTTACAAAGTACAAATATATCTACAAGACGAGTATAAATAAAGGCAAGAATTTCTGCTCTTGAGATAAATTAACATGCAAAAGGAAAAATGATAAAATTCAAAAGAGAAAATGATATATTGGTGTGAGATATCACCAAAACATAGAACTTCTAACTATGTTTATCGCTAAATAACTAGTAATTAACTTAATTTTTAAATTAAAATTAATTCTTTAATAATAAAATAAGCATAATTAACTTGTAATCCTTTTTAATATTTTTTATTATTTAGTGATAAAAGTTTTGATGAATTGTTTTTTTTTTTTTTGGTTAAAAAAAGAGTACTACTATCAAATGCCAAGACAGTCAACCAAGGGCGGATCTACTATGTGGCCATACAATGAACCCCTTTAGTCAAAAAATTACATTATATAAAGTTAAATTTAAACGGAGTGATTATAAATTTTATAATGAACTTCTTGAAATAATTGAAAATTTTGCCTTAGTGGTTAAGTGGTCTAAATTATCCCAAGGGCTGCGTTCAATCTATCATTATTAATATTTTTTAAAATTTTCATAAACAGCACTCATTCTTGAAACTAATTATAGAAAATAGTGATATTTGTTAAAATTACACAAAATAGCGATTCTTTTACTTTTTTGATACCGTTTCCTATAAAGATTATACTGTAATAAAATATCAAACCCTTGCAATGTATGTCATCTGCTACACAAAAATGCATCGCATAATCAATGTTTATTAAATTCAAACCTTTAATTTCCTCCTATAATGACTCTATTTAATATCTAATTAACAAAACTTGCATATATTTAATGGGAAAATCTCTCTCCATTTTGATCTTGATTGTTTTTTTTTTTATCATATTTAGAAAAAGTTAAAAAATTAAATCACATCCACAAAAATTTTAAAATTATAATTAAATTTGTATATTTAATAGTAATAATAATATACACAATACATATATATAAGCTTAACTACCTACGTTCAGAAATTGATACATGTATTTGTGTTGATACATGTATCAAAAACTCATCCATCCAAATGAAAGTTTTGTTTCACTAAAAATAAATATACAATTAAAGAGTTTATAATCTACAGAATTTTATAACATTATATGTTTGATAAAAATTGATACATTTGTCATACATTGATAAACATGAGGGTAATTTCCCAATTTATAATTTATTCAAGATACTGATACATGGGCTACAAAGCAATAATGGGCAAAGATTCCCTAAAGTGATACACAAAGCAAATATAGGTAATTTACATTCGTGTATCACTGAAAATTTATACATACTAATAACAATTAGTATAAATGTATTGATACCCACAAAGAATACATTGGTGCATTACAATTCTGGAATTATAAAAATCCGATATCGATACATATATCTTAATCCATTACCTAAATAAAAGTTATATGTTTCACCGAAAATTGATAAAATCTTATACTAATACATGTATCCAAAGCCTTCCTCTCTTGAAAATTAAACTCTTCTTCTCCTCCATTGTTTATCTTATGTTATTCTTTCATAATTGATTATAAGAACAAAAAGAAGAAACCTCTATTAATTTTCTGCTAAATTGTTTTTTTTTTTTTTTTTTGAGAATTTTTGTAACTTTTTATATGTACTTTCAGTGAAATCGAAGGAAAAGTAGCAGTTCAAGGATTTAATTCAGCGGTTTTGACTTTTTCGAGTTTTCAATCGCCTCAAGAAATTCAAAATGGAGAAGAACTATTTTAAAATTTTGCTTTGATTTTTTTGAAGGTGACCCTCGTGGGATACTCTAGGTTTATCTTCACTGTTACAGCATTACCGATGGAACCCTACTCCGCCCTTGGGTTAGTTTTCTAGAAGATGATTCATCTATCATTTTTAAGTAAGATTAACCTTGATAAAAACCCTAAAATTTTTAAGACACATAAAAAAAGACATTTAAGTAAGATATGAAATACACAAATGTAAAGGGTAAAAACTTACACAAGAATCATGGAATAATGGAGAATCTTGAGAGAGAAAAACTGATGAAAATCATGAGAAGGAAAATCGGAGAAAATATTGGGAGAGTTCTAAGATGGAAAAATAATATTTTAAATGGAGCAAAAATATGAGTATTGGGATTGGAGAGAGAAGGTAAAAAGGTTGGATACATGGTAACCACATATTGTAAAAGCTATTTGTGTAATTATTTTACTATTTTTTTTATAATTTTTTAAAAATGTAGTTAGAGTATATTGTAAATATGTGGAAGATTTTTCTTAATTATGTGTAATTTTTTCTATTTTTTTTTTCTTATGTGCTTTGGGTTTTTTCCATAGCAGAAGATGCAATTGGGCTCGAATCAAACTCAATGAAAAATTATATAACTTAGCAAACATTCCAACTATATTTATAATATATAGCTATAGTTTCAAAATATTACAAAATATAGCAAATTTCTGTTAGTTTTTTCCCCTTTTAAAACTTAAAACACTCTCTATATCTATAATTCTATGTTTCTTCTCTATCTCACCAAATCAATTTTCATATTTTCTCCCATCAATATTATTCAATTTATTTTTCTCCGATTATCTCTCTTCGTTTTTCCATTTGTCTCCCTCTTTCTTTCTCTCTTCCTCTTCCGCCAAGTGGCCTCCAATCAATTTATTGTAGACCTAAATTATTATCCTCCTTCTTCTTCTCATTCTCCATAGGTTAATCGACATTGTCGAAGAAATCAAAAAAACTCCAAATTTTATTAGCAATCAACATTGTTGAGAAAAATCAAAGTTTCAGATTTTATAAGAAATCTACCATTGCCGCATAAATCAAGCTCTAGATTTGATTAGCAATTTTGAAGGAGAAAACTTCTGTATCACCATTGTTGGAAGAAACGCCTGCATTTTATTAGCAATCTATCATTGCCGAAAATTGTCATTATCAAGTAATTAGAATTTTTTAAACGATTTTCTTAAACTTTTGTCTTTTGCATATCAATGACAATAATTGATATAGTGCAATTTTTGCAAACTTTTGTTTTTGTGTATCATTGGCTAAATTAATACAAAGATGTATTAGTTGTTATCAAATTCAATATTGAAATTAGTTATATTCCCCCAGTAATATAATTGAAATTAAAATCAAACTAACATTTTTTTTATTTAAATACAATGATACAAAGATACAATATTTCATTCTTTGTTTAGTGATACAATGATATAATTTTTTTAACCTTTTGTCTTTTGTGTATCAATGACGAAATTAATATAGTATGTCTAAGTTGTTACCGAATAATACATATTGATATGCTTTGTCTTTATCTTTGTATCGGTAATATTACAAATAAGTATATTTCATTCCAAATACAATGATACAATGATACAATGATGCAATTTTTTCATTCTATATTTAGTGATACAGACAAACAAAAGCTTGAAATTAAAGTGATATGTGCACTTCAAATTTTAGAGTTAGATCTACTAATATGATACGTTATGTTAACTTAGACAAATAGAAGCTAGATATGCACCCTATTTTTACGATTCAGTGATATACCTATACTTCTCTTCTCTCTCTATTTTATATAATGATATAATATTTTATTCTTTATTTAGATTAATTGGTACAATATCTTCGAGTATAGATTTCGATTGATTTTTGAACCTTCGTTAAGGCTAGAGTTTTAACAAGTGAAGAAGAAAAAGAAAGAATTCAAATTTCATGTGTTCTATTTGTACCAAGAGATGTGCCTATTTAATAAAGGGGAGAAATTTTCTTATTTTACCGGATTTTATTATTTAAAATTTTTGCCCAATTTTCTCTTAATTAGTAGCTATGTAGTGGCATTTTTCCTTATTTTATCGATTTTCGGTATATTCTCGTAAGATTTTTGCCCAATTTTCTCTCTTAATTATAAACATGTATCATAGTACAAGGCTGATAAATTAACAAAAGTTGCTATAGATCGTAACTATACAAACTATAACTATTAATTGTAATTATAATCCAAATCATTGCTATTTATGAAAATTGCTTATGAAAAGATCTCACTATTTTTGGGCCAACAAACGGCTTCTTCTTCTTCGCTTTTCTCTCTCTTCTATTTTATTTCTCCTTTTTAGCCTTTGTACATATTTATTGCCATATTTTTATTTTGTATTTTACTTTTCTTATCTCTATCTCATTTTATTTCTATTTAACTCTTATCATGTACTAACTTGGAGAAACTCTTTAAAAATGATGAATTATTATTAAACTTGAATTGAGTTTGATTTTTTTTTTTTTTAAAAAGGAAGGTAAACCGAACTAAACTAAACTAAACTTATTTGATTCTTCATCATTCTTTTTTTTTTCAAATGAATAACCCAGCAGATCGAATTAAATGAACTCAAAACTAAGTGTATTTATTTATCTTTTGAATATGTATTATATTCTATGCTTCAGGGAAAAAGCATGCTTTTCAAAAAAAATCAAAATTACCAATTTTTAAAATAATATATTATTGTATGAACACTAATTAGAAATTAATAAAAATTAAAATAAAGTCGAATACTACAAAGTAAAAAAAAGAAAAAAGCACAAGAAATTTTTAAAAAGACTCGATGGAGTGGTAAAAGTAAGAAAAAGCAAATAGGACATGCATACAAAAGTTAAATTTAGCGGTTTGAATTAATCTCGTTTCTTTTTTGCCTCAACAGCGTGTTTTCGTCCTGCAATTTCATATTTTCTTCTTCATACTTTGAAGCCCCTTAATAAAAATTCTGTCCGTCACTTCGTTGAACATACAAATTCTTAAACTTTCAAACCAATTATAGTTGCTAGTAGGAGAAATAGTAGTTTTGATGTGCCAATTCATGTCTTGCTATGCTTCCTAGTTGTGGTAATGATATCATTTTTTTTATTCATTCAATGTTTGTTATTCATTTTGAAATTCGAGCAAATTCATATTTACGCTTTTGAAAAGTTCCATATTAAGGATGAAACATTCTCTATCAAAAATGACTTTATATCTCGAAACTTAAATTTAAAATCTCAAATAAGAATAGAGAAGTACTTACTATTCCCGTACAACCTTCGATGGTGTAATAATATCACTATCTTGAGTGTGATGTTAACCAACTCTTTATATCATTCGAACATAGCTAATTAATTCCTTAACACACTTTTTAAAAGTTAAAGAAAAAAGCTCATTTATTTAGTTTCTTTGGGTAGGATACTTATAAAAGCTCAAAGAACACAAATTGCTCTCCTATAATAGGTAAACAATCATATTGATTTTTGAAATTTGTGGATAAATAATACTTTTCTCTTTTCCATTTTAATTGATAGGATAAATTTCACACATTTCATTAAGAAAAATTAATAGGAATAGTAATTTAATTCAATATAATCCTATTAATTTTTTGAAAACATACAATAAAAAAATTTCATTCTTTATTTAATGATACAATGGTGCATTTTTTTAAGCTTTTGTCTTTGTGTGCCAATGACGAAACACATAGTATGTATAAATTGTTATCAATGGTACCTATTGATACGATCAAGCCATGTATGAATACATACAACTAACTATATTTCATTCCAAATACAATGATACAATGATGCAATTTTTCATTCTTTATTTAGGTGATACAGAAAACAAAAAGCTAGAAATAGTGATACACACTAAATTTTAAAGTTAGATTCATTGGATAAGGATAAGTATTATGTTAACTGACAAACAGGTTAGATATACACCCTATACTTAGGATACAACAATATACCTATACTTGTATATACTTCAGTCTCCGAACACGTGCGTTGCACATGTATTTCATGTAAGCTTGTGTAAATTCGTTAGATGATATATGTAGGACTTATATTGTTGTCGATGTATGATAAATATAATTTTTAATCAAAACAAAATTGACAGAAAATTCAAGGTATACTTTCTCTGATATGCACCAAACAAATTATATTAGTTGCTTATATAATTGTCATTTATCTGAAAATATTTTATCAAAAATGGTCATTAATATAAATTTATTATAGAAATGAAAATAATATTCTTTAACTCTTAAGTTGAAGCTAGATATCATCATATTATACTAAAAGTGGTAAAACCCTCATCTTAACAAGCTGGATTATCATTTTTTGTCTCTACAATAAATTAAAATATAATAAAATATCTAATTAAATAATAATATTTTATCATTCATTTAATCAAAATCAAATTAAATATCTAATAAAATGGATAATATTTTTTTCATTCATTGAATCAAAAATAAAATTAAATATCTATTAATATAGTAATATTTAAATCATATCATATTATATTTAGATATTTAATTAAATAATAACATTTTATTATTTACTAAATCAAAACTAATTAAATAATAATATTTGAAATCATATCATATCATATTATACTAAAAGTGGGAAGTCTCACATATCACCCATCAAATATTGAATGATTATTTTGCTCTACATTTAAACAATACTTTATAATATTTTTTATTACAAACATTAAGAAAATCTCATTGTATATATATATATATAAAGGAATATAACTCACTAAATTAAAAGATATTTAACTATTTTTTTAAAAAAGAAGAGAAGTTAAATAATGAATTATAATATTCATATGCAATACGCTTATTAAATTATAAAAAAGTGAAAAGTCAAATAAATAAAAAATAAATGACTAAAATACCCATCAAATATTAAAATGATAATTCGTACTCTCAATCAAATAGTATTTAAAAAATATTTTAGTAGAAAATATAGATGCAAATATTTTAAATAAGAATTAACGGCAAAAATATTAAATGAAAGAAACAATCATGATACTATGGCTTTGAGGTTTTTTACATTCTAATGAAGATGACGGTAAATAATTATAATTAAATTTGAATAAAGTGAAATAACGTAAATTAAATGAAAATATTAATTCTCTATAATAACAATTATAATTTCTTATTTAATTTAATAGTCTAGTAATATTTATTGCAATGTATATTTACTTTTTAGTACATAAAATATTATCGAAATAATTTGCATTGAAGGGCAAAGTTAGTAATTCAAGTTAAAATCATGTGTTTATTTCTTGTACTGAAGAGATGTGCCTATTTAATAAGGGGGGACATTTTCTCTCTTATTTTACTGAATTTTATTATTTTAAAAGATTTTGCTCGATTTTCTCCTACTATAACACGTGGAGATTTTTCTCCCCTATTTTATCGGATTATGTTATTTCAAAATATTCTTACCTAATTTTTCCTTAAACATAACATATGTATCATAGTACATGCTTGACAAATTACTGAAAAGTTGTTATAAATTATAATTATATAAATTATAACTATTAATTGTAATTATGCATGTAAATCTTTGCTATTTATGAAAATTGCCTATGAAAAAATCTCATTATTTTTGGGCCAACAACCTAGCTTTCTTCTTCGTTTTTCTTCTCTCTATTATATTTCTCCTTTTTAGCCTTGCACATATTAAGCATATTTTTTTTGTATTTTTTTTTTTATCTCTATATCTCATTTTGTTTCTATTTAACTCTTTTTATCATGTACTAACTCGAAGAAACTCTTTAAGAAAATGACACTATTATTAAACTTGAAATTGAGTTTGATTTTTTTTTTAAAAAAAGAATAAGGTAAACTAGATTTAAGAATTATGAAATTTAAAAGTTATGAAGATCCTTTATTTGATATCTATTTAATGGAATTTACTTTCTTTGATTTCATGATATATCTTTTTCGATTTTTCAATTGTATTCGAGAGGGAAAACCTAACTAAACTAAACTTATTTGTTTTTTCATCATTTTTTTTTTCCAAAATGAATAACCTAGTAGGATCGAATTAAATGAACTCAAAAATCGGCGATGCGATTTATTTATCTTATGAATATGTATTATAGTATTAATAACTCAACTTATATCTTTTAAAAATCTTTACGATTTAAAAATGATATATTATTGAATGGACACTAATTAGAAATTAATAAATACATAAACTAAGTAGAATACTACAAAGTAAAAAATAAAAAAGCACAAGAAATTTAAAAATGCTCGATGAAGCGGGTAAAAATAAGAAGAAACGCTAAATAGGACATGACAAGGCAAATTAAATTTAGCGGGTTTGAATTAATCTGTCTCAGCCTTTGTTTCTCGTCCTGGGCACTTCATATATTTTTCTTCATACTTTGAACCTTCTTAGTAAAAATTTTGTCTCCATCGGAAGGCAAAGCTTAACATGACAAATTCAACTTTCAAAACCAATTATAGTTGCTAGTAGGAGAAATAGTAGTTTTGACGTGCCAATTCATGTCTTGCTCTGCTTCCTAGTTGTTGTAATGATATCATTTTTTTTATTCATTCAAAGGTTTGTTATTCGTTTCTTGAGATTCGATAAAATCATATTACGTTGGAAAGTTTCACATTAAGAATGAAACACTCTCTATCAAAGATAACTTTATATTCGAAACTCAAATTTAAAATCTCACAATAAAAATAAAAAAATATTTACTATTCGAGCGCAAATTTCGGTGTAATAATATCACTATCTTGAGTGTGATGTCAACCAACCTTATATTATTCGAATAAAGCTAATTAATTCCCAACACACCTTTAAAAATTAAAGAAAAAAGTCATTTATTTAATTTCTTTGAATAGGATACTTATAAGCTTAATGAACACAAATTTTTCCCATAATGGGTAAACAATCATATTGATTTCTGAAATTTGTGGGATAAATCATTTTTTCTGTTTCATTTTAATTGTTAAGATAATATTTGTATATCAATTAAAAAATTTAATTAGTAATTTGACTAATACAACCCTATTAATTCTTTAGAAATATATAATAATAATTTTTTTATATTTTAGAATAACTTAAGTACTAAGGGTAGAATTTAAAAATATAATCAATTATCTTCAATTTTAAATTAATAAATATTTTAAAATAATTATTTTTAATATACTTAGTAAATTAAAATAAAACGACGGGAGTAAAATTTATTTTAGCCTTTTTCCAAAGTTGGGTCACTGACTTTTATTTCATTTAATTTTTGTCAGGACTTTGGTTTTTTAATCCGTGAACTTTGGAAGTTGGAATCATTGCAAACTGACATATTGAAACAGTATTTAGAGATTATTTTAAATAAGTTTTTATTTGTGAAATTATTATCTTAAAGTTGAATTTTAAAAATAGAATTTAAGTTTGAAAATATTAAAAAGAAGGTAATATGTAAGTAATTTTTTATTTTTATTTTTTGAAAGAAATATTTAGTATCTCAATTGATTGATTAATTCAAACTTTCACCTCGATTAGTGAGAGTTGATTCCCCATCTCGCACTTCAATTTCCTTATATTCTTTTTGTATTACATACTAGGTAGGAAGGAGAAATAGGAGAGGGATTACAAGATGGAAAATGAAATATCTACCAACAAGCAAGAGCTATAATAACTAACTCGATTTATTTGTTGAGATCGAAATAATCATGGCGTCATGTGGAAGCTAATGATTGCAAATATTGATGGACGATAACCCAGATGACAAAGAAAAATTATAAAAAAAATTTATGATATGTGTTTGGTCAATTGACCTACATATGATAATATTAATATAATTATTCTTTATTATCTAATCGAATCATATCGCCTTTAAGTTGTTAATTACTAATTTCGCTTCATGAAATCTTTTTTCAGATTTCATTGCAATATTATCTAAAAAAAAATGATTTACAAGAGAATAATTATAATAGTTTATAATTTTATAAAAAATTATTTTATGAGATGAAGAGATTTATTTACCCGAATAGATGAAACTTTGTGAATGGGCTGAGTAGATGAAGAAGTTACAAATAACACAAATTTAAATCACATAATATTAATATAAGACTTAATAAAAGAGATAACATAATGTCAATATTAGACTCAACCAAAAGAAACTCTCTTTAAATCTATAATATAAATTTACAACATGCTAAGAAAAAAAAAAAGAAGGAGATAGGTTAAATACGAAAACAAACAAGGTTGAAGATTGAATTAAATGTGTTGATGCAGAAAAATTGATAAATTAAGTTATACAATTATAAATCATGTTATAAAAATAGAAAATTTTATAAATTTAAAAGAATTTAAAAATATAAAAATATTAAGACTACTATCAAAAAAGTAAAAGAATTAGTAAAAAGGAAAAGAAAATAATAAAATTTTGAAACCTCACGTTGCTGAGAAAAGGGACAAATTTTTGTGAAAAGGAAAAACCTTTTCCTACAAGGAAAAGGGGGAGTTTTTCAAATTAAAAGCAAAAAGAAATTTGGAGAAGGAACTTTTTATTTTATTTTATTTTTAAGGTTTATACTATAAATAGAGTTAAGTGCCACAAGTAAAAATCTAATATAATAAAAAATTAATATAATTATATTAGTTTTTTTTTGTTTTTGTGGTTTTTTTTTTTTAGAAATTTTTTATTTCTTTTTTTAGGTTTATACTATAAATAGAGTTATGCCACAAATAGAAAATGCAAATATGATAAGTTAATATGATGGAATAATTAAAAATAGGAAAATGTAAATATGATAAGTTAATATGATGGAATAATTAAAAATAATGATTTTAAATAATTATGTAAACAAGAAAAATAATAATTTACAATATCTTTTAATGAAGGACAAAAATCAATTAACATTTTAAAAGTTCACAATTTTAATATAATATAATATATATATAAATAGAGATCCTAAAATCGACTATTTGCATACTTCTCTGTTCGATAGCAAAATAGAAATAGGCCCATTTGCACTTCAACCACTACAACATTAGTTGATTTCGGGTCGGTTGAATTGGGTTGCCAGGCTAACTAATATGTATTGGGCTGGACAGTGTGGTGGTTAACTCATCACTTGAAGTTTTTGCGTCGATTGCTCTTATTTTAGGATAGTTTTTAATTTTTTAAAAAAATATATAAAATATCTTTCATAAAGCAAATTAATTATTTTAATTTGCCCCTTTTCAAGTACTCCCCCATTAATTGCCATTCAGCATAAAAAATTACCCGAGATGTCCAAAAAAAAAATTGCGTCTTTGAATTGATCTTTCCCAGCTCTTTTTGAATTGCGGCACCACCCTTTTGTTTCCTTTTCCTCTTTTTTTTTATTTATAAAATCTTACTTTCTTTGTTTTGTTGGCTCTATTTTTAAATTTTTAATTTTCTTTTTGTATTTTTGGTTAGGATCATCTATTTCATTCCTTTCTATATTTTTGCTTTCTTTTCTTAATTTTACAAATAAAAATATTTTTATTTATTTTGGTTTTTTTTGTTTTTTAAAAATTAAATAATTAAACAATTAATTCAAACAAGAAATTGAAATATTTAAAAATATTAAAATTCATTAACTCTTTTCTTTATCTATTTGTTTTTTCTAATAAAATATTAATCAATAATTTCTTGACAAATACAATATAAAATTTGAAATAATTAGACTATGACTTTTTTTAAAAAATTTTAGTAGAAAATTAATGCATCCTCTAAGTAATAGTAATTAATGAATATTGACAAAACTATTTTGGTTCATTCTTTCTAACAATTAATGTTATTCTCCTTTTGTTCTTTTTTAGCGGTTTACATTCTAATTTTGTTCTTTTTTCCTTGTTGGCTCCTTTTTTTATTTTTATTTTTCTCTTTAGCTTTCTTTTTATTTTGTTTTATCTTATTTTTTATTTTTCCTTCATTTTATGATATTCTCGTCGCATATAATATATACTATGGGTGTCATAGAGAATCAAAAGTGTCTCATTGAAGGTAATTTTCAATGATACCTGACAAAAGATATAGATATATTGTGATGGTATCATGGAGGACTCGAATGTCTCACTTAAAATTGAAGCTGCATCTCAATGATACCGTGACAAGATATAAATATACCGGGGATGATATCATGGAGGATTGAGGAGTCTCACCGAAGGATCAAGCAACAACATCAATGATACCATGACAAAGATATAGATATACTATGATGGTATCATGAATGACTAAGTAGTGTCTCGTTTAAGAATCCAAACATCAATGATAACATGATGCATATTAATATACTATGTAATTGTATCATGGAGGATTGAGGAGTGTTCATGAAAGATTTGAATCGTAATCAGTGATATGACCGCATTATATAGGTACCGTGATGATATCATGAATGATCGAGGAGTGTCTCACTTAAAAATCGAAGTATATCTAAAATGATACCACAACAATATATTGATACATTGTGATGGTATCATGGAGGATCAAGAGTGTCTCACTTAAAATCAAGGGAGACCCTCACGATACCAGTGATGATATAGATATATTGTGATGGTATCAAGGAAGGATTGAAGAGTCTCATGAAGGATTGAAGCAAACATCAATGATACCATACCAATATATAAATATACTATGATGATATCATGGAGGGCTGAGGAGTGTCTCATGAAAGACTGAAGCAGACCTCAATGATACCACGGTAGTATATAGATATATTGTGATCGTATCTGGAAGGATTGAAGCAAACCTCAATGATACCATACTAGTATATAAATATGTTGTGATGGTTAATCACGTAGGACTAAGAAACGTTTCATCAAGTTGGATGAAGCAAACCTCAATGATACCATTACAATGTATAAATATGTTGTGATGGTTAATCATTGAAGATTGAGAAGTTCCTCAAGAAAAGGCCGAAAAGACCTTAATGATATCCATGCTACTATATAGATATATTATGATGTATCATGTAGTTAACATACGAGTGTCTCACTGAAGGACAAAGAAGACCTCAATGATACTATAACAACATATAAATATATTTGTGATGGTATCATTAAGGATCAAGCAGACTTTAATGATACCATGACATTATATAGGTATATTGTGATAGTAAATAGAGGACTGAGGAGCGTCTCACTGAAGGATTGAAGCAAGCCCTCGTGATACCAAGGACAACATGTCCATTACATAGATAGTATAAGTGAGGACTAAAACCGACTCTCAATGATATCAAGGACAAGATAGACATACCGTGATGGTACTTCACAAAGGCTAGCTGCAGTTTCTCTAACAAAGATCAAGCAGACTTTAATACATCATGCAAGTATATAGATATACTATGAAGATATCATGGAGGACCTGGGAGGAGTGTCTCGCTAAAGGATCAAAAGACTTCAATGATACCACAATATTATATAGGTATATTGTGATGGTACCATGGAGGGATGAGGTGTGTCTTATTGAAGAACTAAAGCAGACTTCAGTATCGCATGACAATATATAGATATATTGTGATGGTCATGGAGGACTGAGGAGTCTTACTGAAGGAACTGAAGCACCCCCAATGACACACACCAAAGATATAGATATATCATGGATGGTATCATTGGAGGACTAAAAGAGCTACCTAAATGATACCATGAAAAGATATAGACATATTATGATTGTATCACTAAGGACTGATGATTTTTTCCCTATAGGACTAAAGTCGACCTTAATTATTCAATGCTAGTATATAGATATACTATGAAGATATCATGGAGGACCTGTGAGGAGTGTGCATTGAGGACTAGAGGATACTTCAATGGTATCAAAAATTAAAAAGTAC
Organism: Datura stramonium; assembly: GCA_018107945.1. Lineage (NCBI taxonomy): Eukaryota > Viridiplantae > Streptophyta > Magnoliopsida > Solanales > Solanaceae > Datura > Datura stramonium. The sequence continues at coordinate 175,156 of JACEIK010001544.1, read as the reverse complement.
AATAAAAAAAGACAAAAATGAAATTAGATTATGAATTTTTTAGATAAAATAAAAAATTAAAAAAAGATCAAAAATAAAAGAAAAAAAAGAAAAAATTGAGTTTTTTTAATTTTTTATTGGTTTTTTATTTTTAAAAACTATTATATATTTAAAATTAACAAAATAAAAAAACTAAAAAAAATAAAAAAAATAAAAAAAATAAAAAAAATAAAAAAAATAAAAAAAATAAAAAATTGAACAATGAAAAAAAAAGAGCCAAATTTGAGCATGAAATTAGATTATGGTGAAATAAAATAAGAATAATAATTTGGAAAAATATTAATTTTTTAAAACATATTTTTTATTAATTGTAATTTTAATAATAAGCTAGTGATTTTAGTATTTGTAAATTACTGTTGTAATTAAATTATTTAATTTTTAATTAAAAAGTTATTTATGAAAAAATCACAAAAATTAAAGCTAGAAAATCTTTATTAAAAATAAAAAATAAAAAATAAAAGAAAAGACCAAAAATAGTAACAAAAACTTCAATTAATTTAAAAAGAAATATTTTTTTTATGTTTTGATTTAATTTTAGAGAAAAAATAAATTAATACCATGATAATGACATGTATGAGACAAAAAAGAAAAGTACAAAGGCTGGGACGCCAAGATAGACATCGCCTCAAAAAAATTAATTAAATAGGTATTTTTGTGTAATTATTTTGGGGCATTAAAAGTAAAGGGGTATGCTCATGTAAATATTTTATTTTTATGGGCAACTATGTAAGTTTTCTTAATTTTTACCACACAAATTAATAAGCGTTAATGTTTCTGCCCTTTCAAATTTTTAAGTAATAAAAATGGGATAAAAATTACCCCTAATATTATTGAAGAAAACTTAAACAAAAAAGAACTGAAAAAATAAAAATCACAAGGCATAGATTAACCTTAGAAGATAGAAGTACATGTTAATCATGTTTGTCGGGCATAATTTCATGTTTATTGAAATTGGCGCTCCATAAAAATGATACAATTTCAATAACATGAAATTATGCCCATCAGACATAAGTTCTGGTTATTTAACTTATGCCTAAGGTAAGGGTGTACAATTCTCAATAAATATAAAATTAAGTGTCCATCGACATAAAGTAAGTAACATGAACTTATGTCTAATGAGCATAATTTCATGTTATTGAATTGTGCCTATCCGTAAGTACCACCAAAGAATCATCGATAATTACACATGAGAAAAATATACTTGTTGGTTTAAGCATAAAGGGGGCTTGGCTTCTGTTACTTTCATTGAGCAAGCAAGTTGTCAATTCATTCTAAACTCAAGCCATCACAAGTAATTCTTACTTACGTTACTAGCCCGTTTGTTCTATTTACGTTTTATGTCATTTATTTGACTGAAGCCAACCTCGTATCAACCATTTCATGCATAATTACAGGTAAACCACTTGACAATTATTGCTGCTCACCTGGATTGTGTCTAACTCATGATTCGTTTAACTAGGAATCATATTAGCATCGATGGTCGAACATTTTGCTATGTGGTGAAGGTCACCATTACCAATGGAGTAATGACCTGATATTGTGGTTCGGGAAAGTCACCGTGCGAACTATCATTACATTAGACTTAAAGAGTCTTACAATTAATGAATACTGGGAGAATGATAGAGCATAGACTTGAACACTACAAGAGTGATAGAGAACCAATTAGATTTACGTTATGGTAGATCTAAAACAAAGCTATATTTTTGTTAAGAAGATTGATGGAAGTTTATCGCGCCGGAAGAAACACGTGCGCATGTTCATTAACCTAAAGAAAGAATATGGTAGAATATATACTTAGCAAGGTCTTTTGGTGGGTGTTGGAGAAGAAATGAATTCATATTAAATATATGAATGTCGTAGCGACATGTACGAAGGAGCCGCTACTAGCGTGAGAATGACAATAGGAGATAAAAAGGAGTTTTCATAACAAATGAGTTTACACTAGCGAACAGTATTGAACTCGTACTTGTTTATCCTTGCAATGGACGAACTAATCAGCATAATACAATATGAGACCTCATAGTGTATGCTATTTGCTAAAGATATTGTGCTAATTTGTGAGTCCAATGAAGGTGTCAACCAAAAGCTTGAACTGTAAAAGAGCATTCTAGAGATCATAAGAGTTTTAGGATAAGTAGAAGTAAGACTCAATATGTACCGCTATTTGATCAACTTACCAAGCAATAAAATTGAGGTGAGACTCGGACGGGATTGAAGTGTCTAAATGCAAACAATTCAAATATTCGAAGCAGTTGTTTCAAGAGAATAGAATGTTACACACCAAAAAAAGAATCAACTGATTGAAATGGAGAATTACTATCAGGGTGTTAAGCAAAAAAAAAAATTCAGAATTTGAGGTTTATGGATTTATATTGATCTCAAATTATAAAGGAAAAGAGAGACAAAATAAAGGCTTGCATGATTTTTGTCAAAAATGAAGCAAAAACAAGTTAGTTATGTTTCCCGTGATTCGAACCCTTATCTTTGCCACTGGAACCAACAGACCATTTTATATTGGTTCCAATTAGTTTGTTATATGTTTAATGAATTCTAAATATAAATACAAGGCCTGAATAAAAGTTATTGGAGTTCCCTAACCCACACCTCATACCCTAAATCCGCTCCTAGTGTTATGTGATAGAAGGATCAAAGTGAAGAGTAAGTTCTATACAACAATATTATATGAGAGTGAATCTTGAACTGTTGAAGTCTAGACATCCACAAAATGATTGTCATACAGATGTGGATGTTAAGATGCATATGTGGTCATACAAGACTTGACAAGATTAGAATTAAGTTCACATCGCGAAGGTTCAAATAACACACATCGAGGAGAAAATGAGAGAAAAAGTCACTTGAGACGGTTTACTTTTTGTCAGCCTTCTGGCTACCATATTAGATGCATTGGTACGTAGATGGAAATTTATTGTAAGTGAAAGTGTTAAATGGGGCGTAGTAGACCTAAAATTACTCGGAAGAAAGGTGTCTTGAAGGACCTATAATTTCTTGGGATTCATACAAACTTAGCATCAAAAGAAAGGACACCAGAAGCAAAATTTTTGTAGGAGATATCTATTAGTTAAGAACGTGTTTTAATCATGTTAGCACTTTTAATTTACGTTAAACTCGTTGATAAATGTCAGCTATCTATGGTTCCTTATATTTTTATACTTAGGAATTACATCTCCTAGCGAGGCCAAGTATCTCTATCCAATCACGCCTTCATGAATGGAACCTTTTCTACTGCTTTATGCAGTGTAATCCCACAAGTAGTATATGTAGGTAGTGTAATGCGTAATCTTATCCTACCTTAGGTTGTGAGAGGTTGCTTCGCAGACCCTTGGCTCGTGACTTTTCTACTATTTTATGCAGAGTAAAAAGATGAAGGAAATTACATTTCTAACTTTAATGTCTACAAAAAAGTAGATTTCAATCTGACATCTTTGGTGCATATACACCAGGTATGCAAGAAAGCTTTCTTTGAATGTGTAAATTAAACATCTGATAGAAAATTTTGTGGAAAGGTAAAATTCTAATGCCTGAAATATAATTGTCTTGTGCAAATGTCACATGTTCTTTTCATTGCCGATCACTTTTCCTAAACTCCGTTTCATACATTTCAGTATAATATGATCATATTATAAAGAAATAGGCTCTCTCGGGGCTTCCCAAAATAAGGATAAGATCTACGTACACTTATATCCTTGTCGACTTCCACTTATGAGAATATACTGAGTTTGTTATTGTTATTGTATTATTTTATTTTGTGTTAGCATGAAAAGCTCTCTAACTATTTTCTTCTTTAGCGCTTCCAATTCTCCATATACCTTGGGCATTGGAGCTCTTGTTCTTAGATCCTTCTCAAACTCCTTATTAATTACTTTTATTATGAAACATATATAGATGTTGAAATGATAATGAAAAATTGTGAAATTTGTTCTTGTATAGTCCAAAATCAAACAATTTTGCTATCATGTTAGACTTGGTCTAATATTACCCCATCATGAAAAAAACATGTTTTACCCTTGATCCTCACGTAGCCCAATGGGAGGGCAAATTTTAAACCATAGTCAAAAAGTTGGGGATAAATTTGAACATTTTTCTTGAAAATCTTTGAATGTGTGAAGTCCGTTCATTTAACGTGGAGGCTCAGAAGGACAAATACGTAATGATTTGTTGGGACAAAGGGAACAATAATAAAACACACACACAAATTAATCATGAGAAAAATAGAGAAATGGAACACAAAAGACACACAAGAATTTACGTCGGGTTCGGTCTCGCGACCCGCCCACAACCGCAACCTGGGAGAATTTATTACTCTCTCTTGTGGTGTTTAGATTACAAGTACAAGCTATCTATTTATAGAAATAGATTCGAGTTATTAGGAATTCTAACTGTCATAAGTCGGCCGACTTAATCAGCTCCATAAGTCTAAACAATCTCCTGCTTGAGGCATGATAATCTTTCAATCGCCCATCCACTCGTGAGCACTCTGTACGCCTCAGTAATCTCTTCCTCATCTTCCGGCTGCGCCTTTCATCGCTTAACTTGAAGGCCCGTTGAAGTTCCTCAAGCTCCAACATCGCCACGGCTAAAACTGCCCTCGACTGTCCTCCCTCGTCTCCTACCGAATCTCCCACTTGCACGTGAACTGGCCGAACTCTTGGGATGCTTCCAGAACAAACAACAATCTCCATAGTTAGCAGGTAATCATCCGGAGAGACTTTGGATGTAAACTAACACTCTGGTTCTTAACCCACCGTGGGGTGACTCCTCGTCAAGCCTTTAATCGGCTGACCGCTTGGAGCTCCCACGCCACGAAAATCCCTAACTCGGTTTACTCCGAACCTTTCCAAGCACATTCAACCCGACCCGACTCGTGGCTCGGGGTTTATCTCCCCGCAAACGAACTTCTTCCCGCCCACGAGACTCTCATGAACTTCTAATTTTTGCTTTTCCGATTCCGACGCCACTCGCACGGTAAATAGACCATATATAGCGAACTCCGTTTCTTTCCTCGATCTATGACCAAGTAAGTTCCCCTTTATCACCTTCCACCGCCCGTTTCCGAACTTAATACCGTGTCCCTCATCATCCAACCGCCCAAATCGTAAATCAACCGTTTCTTCAAGCTTGGAATCACTCGGACATCCTTTAAAGTCCACGGACTGACTGAAGTTTTCTGAATCATGTCACCCATGCCCGTTACATCAAGAACTTTATTGTTCGCTAGTCTTACCTTTCCAAAATCCCCTTCTTCGCATTCTCGTGCACGTTCACCGTTGTGGGTAGCATGAAACGGCTAAACTTAATCCATGACCCAGGAATCCACACTACTCTCCACGCTACATATCAAGAGACTATTATGAGCGTTGTCTACTGCAATGTTAACTTGTTTATTATTCGGCACTGATTCCCGAAATGCCTCACCTCCCTGCACGTCCAAACACGTTACACCCGAGCGATCTTGAGTCTCGACTCCGACTCCTCCCTTCGTTCGCCTTCCCACTACCTCTGCCGACATTTAGCAATTCACTCGATGATTCCCCAGAACTCCTTCTTCTGACATCCTCGCCTAGGAATGAGATCACGAATCTTCTCAAAAATGAATAATCCACGGCCCCGTCGAATCAACCGGTAATCAACAGTCAGGAATCGCCTGACCAACCGCCGTGTAATGACGATAGCAGTAGTAAGGCTTGAACTTCATCATCGAACTTAATGCCCATCGACGTAAGTCTGTCTAAGATCGAATTCATTGTATTAATGTGCTCGGTAACCGAACCGCCTTCCTTCATTTTTGTGTTCACCAATTCTCTAATCAAAGACCTTGTTTGTCGCGTGCATGGCCGCACATGTTAGACAGCGCTTCCATGACACCTTTCGCTGTGTTCTCCTTCAGAATGTTAAACGCACACATTCTTGGTCAAACGAGAGGTCGGATAACCACCATGGCTTTCCGATCCAAACCTCGCCCACTCGCATCGTGTCATCTTTTCCGCTTGTCACCCAATACCATGTCTAACTCCCTTTTCCCGAAATCAAAGAAATCCTCAATTTGCATTTACCACCAACTGAAATCTGCACCATCAAACTTTTTCAATTGGATATTTCCCATCTCTGCCATCTCAAACGATCAGAGCCGAGGCAAATGTACAACCCGATCTCGTGGCCTCGTACTTTTCAAAGGAAAAAATTGACAAAGCCAATATTTCACCAATAAAATTAATGACCAATGCACCAACAAGAGACCAATTGAAAAACTTTCTGCTGAATTTTTTTCTCGGCAAAATAGTACTCGCCGGCATGCTCCTCCTGAGACTGCGGCGATCACAGAGACGCATGGTGGTGGCTCGCGGTGGTGCGTGATGGCGTATCCCCGTGCGAGTCGCATAACGTCGCAAACGGCTGGCGCTCGATCTGGAAAAACTTAGCGGCGGCGCTGCGCACTGCTGGGCTGCTCGACGACGACGGCGGCGGCGGGCTCGGGTTGCTCGATGGCTGCTATCTCTCTCGGGTCGGCAAGACGGCGGCCTTCCCGCAGCGTATCCGCCGCCCTTTTCTTTCTCTCAAAAAAATTTTTGTGACTCTCGCCACTTTTCCGTGTGTTATAACCTCGCTCTGATACCAATTGTTGACAGTGGAAATAACAATAAAACACAATACACAAATTAACTGTAGAAAAATAGGAGAAAACGGAACACAAGAATTTACGTGGCTCCGGGTCTCGCGACCCTAGTCCACAAACTCTCGCAACTGGGAGGAATTTTATTGCTCTCTCCTGTGGTGTTTAGATTACAAGTACAAGCTATCTATTTATAGAAATAAATTCGGGTTTTTAAGAATTCTAACGTGGCCATAAGCCTGGGCCGACTTAATCAGCTCTAAGCGCTTCAACATTAGATTTCTGACAAAGATAATAGTATCATGAATAGACCAAATGTTGTAATGGAGTAAAATATTGAGTAACTTCGATGGTACAGGGAAATTGGGGATTTTTTCATTTAATTTTATCTCTAAGGTTAAATGTCTCACTGTAAACTAGAGTGTGCATGTTTAAAGACTATGGAATTTTGGCCGTGCTGCTTCGTAAAGAAAACAACTGTTGGTGCAGTAAGGCAAGCAGTTGATCATTTGAGAGACAAACACATATCTTACCTCTACTTTGCAGAGGTAGAGAGTTTGTTGCGTATAATGAATTTGAGGTTAAAAATAATAATTGAGTTTTTCCTCTGCGGAATTTGAAAAAGCATATTTTACCTATTATTTATAGTTGTAAGGCAGGAAATCACCGTACTTACCTATGTTGCCTCTGAAATCTCCTAAAAATGTTGTTGTGCACTCATGTCGAATTCTTCAAAATGGATAGCTGAAAGATGTACGGTATTTTTAGAAGATTTCTGAAAGCAACATCGTGGTTAGTGTCATTCTTGTGGCTCTCTAGAGCATGCTAAGTATCCTGATTTATGCATACATTTTCATTGTTTTCCTTGATGCAGGCACTCGGAAACGACCTGTGCTGGTGTGAGAGGTTGTTGAGATTCAAGTTGGTATAGTTTCAAGTAGTTAGTTAGTTAGTTATAGTTGGTTAGTTTCAAAAAGTTAGTTAGTTGGTTGTAGTTAGTTAAGAAGTGGTTAGGAGTTAGTTAGTTAGTTATGGTTAGGAGGTTAGTTTGGTCATTCATAATAAGAGTTAGTTATAGACCTTGCATTATAAAAGGTGAGATTAGGGAAGTTAGTTAACTAGTTTTTCTACTTCATTTTCACTTTGTATTCTCTCATGAGCTCTTTCTAAGAGCTTCTTCTTTCAACAATGGAAGTAAACTTTCCTCCATAATTGCTGCCACTATCAGCTTTAACATGGTATCAGAAAGGACAAAACATCGAAAAATTGATCAAAATCGACAGTGAATTTAGCCGTTCAATCTTTAACCGCTCATCTACTTCATCTCACTCAGACTGATTTGTGATCTGGGTTTTTCCCTCTCTTCGTTCCCTTATTTGATCTATCTAATCTGTTTGATTGAGCCGATATCTTCTTCTTCTTGATCTCCTGTTTTGCTGGTTGGAATTCTATATCTCGCCCAAGGATCCATTTCACTGCAGACTCAACTGCTTGAGCAGTGTTTGCTTTCGATCTCAGCTTTTCCTTTTCTCTCTTCTCATTCTCTTATACTCTACTTCTGGGAGATATCTGTCATAGCTGGAAGCTTGTTCTTCACTCAAGATCTCACTCTGTTCACCTTACTGTCTGGATCATTTTTTGACCATGGAAAATCATGTAGAAAACAACGACTCGAGATGTAAAGACATCAATAATGCAATGTATGTACATCCTTTCCCCGTAAAGTGTTGGATCAGCCATAATCCCTACCCCATTCGATGGATCTGGTTACAGAACTTGAGAAGAAGTGTTCTTAAGAGCATTGAATGTGAAGAACAAAACTGGCTTTATAAATGGGAAGATCATTAAGCCAAAGAGCAAATTCACCAAGCTTTGCTCAATGGGAAAGGTGTGATAACATGGTCACTTGTTGATCAACTCACCGCTTCCAAAGACTTATGACAGTTTACAGGTATGTAAATAATGCCAAAGAGCTGTGGAATGAATTAGAGGAAAGATACGACCAAACAAATGGTGCAAAACTGTACCAACTCCAGCAGGAGATTAGTGATCAAACTCAAGGCAACATGGATATCACTGGATATTACACAGCTCTGAGGAAATCCTTTGGAGGAAATGAACATCCTGGATGCTAATGTGCAGTATGTGTGTGCAATTGTGGTGGAAAATAAAATGCACAAGGTTGAACAAGACAGAAACTCATACAATTCTTAATGGGTCAATGATGTATACACAAAGGGTTAGAGAACATCTTAATGATGAACTTTTACCAATAACCATGGCTCAGGCCTTCTCTATATTGGTACAGGAAGAGAAACAAAGGGAGGTTAAGCCAAATCACAAAATTCATTTGGATTCTACATCAATGGTTACTGCACATCAGAAACAACAACGTGACTAGGAACTTCAACACAGAGCTACAGCTAGCACAACAACAACAGACCACAATTGAGGCAAAATGCTGCTGATCTCTGTAAGGCCCATGCTCAGAGTAGCTAATGGAAAATGCCTCCAGATTTGGTAGCAAGTCTGGTTTATTCTGTGATTACCTGGTAAAGAGTTATCAGGCAATAATCACATAAGTGTTGAAGGTGCTGCATGGATTCCCACAAGATTTTAAGTTTACCAAAGGAAGGCACTCAGGCACAGCAGCAGTTGCAGCAACAGAAGTAACTAAGATTGGTGACAAAAACAGCAGCTGTGAACTCAGCTTGACAAGGATCAATGTGACAAATTGATGAGATTCTTAGACAATGTGCAGGAGATAACACAACCCGCCATTTGGCAACTTGTTCAATGGTTCACTCGTAGCAAGCCTTGCAGGTATAATAGCTTGTCATTCCTCTATAACTGAAATTGGTGATCTGTCTTGTAAGTGTAGCAACCATAAGCCTGACTCATGGATTATAGATTTAGGAGCCACACACCACATGACATTCAATAGGAATATCCTAGTTAAAACCAGAACACTATCATATCCTTTTCTTGTTACCTTACCTAATGGTTATAAAGCTAAAGTGACTGAAGTTGAGAAGTTCATTTAAGTTCAGTCTTGACATTGCAGAAGGTATTATTAGGTACCTAGTTTCAAGTTCAACTTGGTCTCGCCACCGTTTAGCTTCTCACAACTTAGAGGTATAATCGCTTTAACTCTTGCTTGTCTTGTGCAGGGCCCTTCACTGAAGAGTTCTCTGAAATTGGTAGAGCAAGAAATGGCTTATATTACATCTGTCCAAATTGCATAATTCTTCAACTCCTTCAAGCCAAGCTACGCTGTCGATTCCCGTTAGATCCACATGTTGTTCTTTACCTAATTGTCTATCTTCTTCTCTTCTCTTTACCTACTGTAACAGACGAAGCTTCTAAGTGTCAATTGTAAGATCCATTCATCCTATTAATAAAACAGCTTGTTACATGAGTGACTCATTATCTTTACAGTCCATTATGCTTCCATCATTCTCGTCTCTTCTCATGCAAATGTGGATTACTTAGGCACACTCAGACTAGGACATGTACCTTTTAGCAAAGATGAAGGATATTACTCTATACCAGTTACTTTTGCACCTAAATGATTTCTTCTCATGCACCATTTGTCCACGGCTTATTGGCAAACCAAGACATACCCATTTCCTTCAAAACCACTAATCTACAAATGTGCTTGAGTTACTGCACATTGATATTTGGGACCTTACCACACACCAACACATGATAACTACAGATACTTTTCTCACCGTTGTGATGATTTCACAGATCCACTTGGACTCGCTTACTCAATTGCAAAAGTAATGCACTCACCATTAAAAGCCTTGTTTCCTTATTAGAAAACCAGCTTAACACAACTGTGAAAGGTGTTAGAACTGATAATGGCCTGGAGTTTATCAACAAAGAAACATCTAGTTACCTGCAATCCAAGGGTATACTACACCAAAGAACTCCGTCCCTATACACCACAACAAAATGGAGTTGTGGAAAGAAAACACAAACATCTGCTTGAAACTGCAAGATCACTTCTTTACCATTCTAAGGTTCCAATAAGATACTGGGGAGAATGTTTCTTGACTGCCACTTACCTAATAAAACAAAGATTACCTCTAACTTCTTACACATGGTGCTACTCCTTTTGAGAAACTATACCAAAAAATGTACCTACACTTTACTTGAAATCCTTTTGGTTGCCTTTTTGTTTTCCCACAAATGTTAGACCTCACAAAGACAAATTTGAACCAAGAGCTACATCTCATGTGTTTGTAGGATATCCTTTCAACATAAAAGGTTACAAGGTCTTAGACTTGAGTACCAAAAAGATCCTACATTTGGCAGAGATGTCAGCGTTCTATGAGTCTGTCTATCCTTTTGCTTTGGCATTTCCGATTCCAGTTTTAGTTCTCAGACATGTAAACTTATTCCCACTGCAGACAAGTTGAATCAGACTAATGATGCCTCTAGTAATGGATACATTGATGTTAATGATACTTCACACAACTCACTCACTCACTTTAATAATCATTTTTCTGATTCAGTGCCAGCACCTACACCTACACCTTCCCTCACCAGTCTTCCCATCCACAGAACATGTCGATTTTTCTCATAGTCCCCCTGTCTCCTCTCCCAACAACCTACATACTAGCCACATTTCATAAGAACAAGTAGACCACACACCATACCATCCTACCCAAAAGACTACACTACACACCACGCACATAACCCGTACCATCTTCTACACAACCTACCTCTCTTGCATCTCATGTCCCTGATGTTCAGCAGCAACTACACTTGCATGAGCATGGAGCCTTCTTTCATATGATGAAGCTATTTTATATCTTGAATGGCAAGCCGCAATGGATCTTGAATTTTGCCTACACACTAACAACACTTGGGATTTAGTGGTTCTTCCACCTGGGAAGAAACTATTGGATGTAAGTGGGTATACGCATTAAACACAAAAGCAGATGGCAGTGTAGAGAGGTATAAAGCCAGGCTAGTTGTGAAGGGATATACTCAAAGAAGCAGGGATTGACTATAATGAGACTTTCTCACCCAAGGAGCGCATGACTACCATAAGAACCTTAATTGGTTTGGCAATCAAAAAGTGGCTGATTTTGCACCAGTTGGATGTTAATAATGCATTCCTTCATGGAGACTTGTATGAAGAGGTTTACATGGAATTGCCCCAGGGGCTAATGGTGGCCGACATAAGAGGGTAGTTTGCAACCGAACAAGTCCCCTCTATGGGTTGAAGCAGTGCTAGCGACAAAGGGTGGCCAGAAGCCAGCAACTTTATCCTCCAAAGGCTATAATAATATCCACTGGTGACTACTCTTATTCTTTAGAAAACTACCACCTCACCGATTCTAGTAATGGTATGTAGATGATATCATTGTAACAGGAATCGATCAAACCGAGATAGAATCTCTCGAAGTCTTTTCTTGCATGATCAGTTTAAGATCAAATATTTGGGGAACCGCATTATTTTCGGGGGTTAGAGATCACCACAAAGGCAAAGTGGGAGTACTTATATCACAATAGTTTGCTACTCAACTGGTACATGAGATTTGATTGTTCTACCTATAGTGCAGCAGTAGCATCACCTGATTCCAATGTCAAGTTGAAAGCTACCGAAGGCCGCCACTTAAAGATCCTACTTATTACAGAAGCCGATAGGCAACCGAATTTCACCACACAAGGATTGACTTAGCCTATAGTGTCCAGCATTTGAGTCAGTTTTTGCAGAATCCTAGAGACTCACACCTACAGGCAGCCATACATGTCCTTAGGTACTTGAAGGAAAGCCTGGATCATGGCATATTCATTCTTAAATAAGCTCTAGTCAGCAATAAGTCACGCTATTGTGACTGGGACCGGGCAGCATGTCCAGATTCCAGAAGATCAGTCAGTGGACATATAGTGTTCTTGGGAGACAGTCCAATTGCTTGGAAATCCAAGAAACAGTCCACTGTCATTGTCCTCAAAGCAGCTTAATACAGGCTATCGTAATGGAGTTGGAGAATTGGTATGGCTGAGCAGATTATCGATTGAATTAACTGGAAATTGTTCCCTACCAATTGATGTATTCTGTGACAGCCAAGCAGCCATCCATATTGCCAAAAATCTAGTATTTCATGAACGCACGAAGCACATAGAAGTAGACTGTCATTTTGTACGAGACAAGCTTCAAGAAGGCCTTCTCACCCTACATCATGTTCCCACCAGTGAGCAGCTAGCAGACATGTTAACAAAGACCTTTGCCTAAGTACAAGTCATACAAGAATGGTTGGCAAGTTGTTACCACCTCCAACTTGAGGGGGGAAAGTGCTGAGATTCAAGTTGGTTAGTTTCAAGAAGTTAGTTAGTTAGTTATAGTTGGTTAGTTTCAAGAAGTTAGTTAGTTGGTTGTAGTTAGTTAAGAAGTGGTTAGGAGTTAGTTAGTTAGTTATGGTTAGGAGGTTAGTTTGGTCATTCATACCAAGAGTTAGTTATAGACCTTGCATTATAAAAGGTGAGATTAGGTTAGTTAACTAGTTTTTCTGCATTCATTTTCGCCTCAGCTTTGTATTCTCTTCATGAGCTCTTTCTAAGAGCTTCTTCTTTCAACAATGGAAGTAAACTTTCCTCCATAATTGCTGCCACTATCAGCTTTAACAGAGGTAATAGAAACCCGTAGAATTAGACAATCCTCTGTTGGTTCCTAGAGACTAGATATGTTTTGATTGGTGAAGTATAGTCCATGTGTACATAAATATTAATGTAGTTGCTGAGGCAAACTTTGGCTTTGGGTTTTTGTTGGAGCAAGCACCAAATGCTTTAGAAGAATGGTTCATGCCTTTTGATGGTTTTGGTCTCAAGATTTATTTAATGTGCACAATTTGTATTGTTTAGACACATAATACCTTTTAAAGCATCAAATACATGTCCTCAAGCTTCCATAAAAGCTGGACACAGTTTTTTCTTCATACAGAAATGCACAATTAGAATAAAAGGATCTTGCAAGTGTTATAAATGAGTCTTATTATAGAAGAAGAGCAAGAGGTATAGTTCCATCTGTGATAATAACAAATGCTTCATAGCTCTCCTTCAGTAGAAACAAGTTAGGATTTTGAGTTGATGAATTTTAGAACAACATAATTTGATGTGTTTTAAAGAAATTACTTGTGCATATTAAATAAATCTTTTAAATATAAAAAATACCATTTGAATTAAAGCTACGAAATTTTACTGAACCCATAAACAAAATTGTAGCTCCGTCTTTTGATGCACGATTGTTGAAGTTGAGTTGAGCTGGAAGATGAGGTGGCTAGTAATTAGTTAGACAGTTAGTTATTACAGTTCATTCAGTCAGTTAGTTAGACAATTAATACTTGATTAGATTCTTCATCTTTCTTACTTAGTTGGAGAGGCTCTCACCGAGATAGTTGACAAAACCATGGAGGCTAGGGAAGTTGCCATTGGGTTCCTCAGGTTGCATTTATCCAAAGTTCAACAAAGAATGAGGGACATGACTAATAAACACAAATCAAATACGTATTTTGTCTTGGTGGTGATCGGGTTTGCCTGAAGTTACAACCTTATAGGCAGGTGTTTGTGGCTACTAGACCATTTAACAAGTTAGGGGCCAAATATTTTGGTCCTTATCCAATTGTTGCTAGAGCTGGGTTTGTTGCTTACAAACTGTTATTTTCTGTAGATGTACTCATTCACCATACTTTCCATGTCTCTCACTTAAAAGGTGATATGAGATCTCTCCTACTATAACTCATCCCCTGTTGTGCATAAGTCCAATCTTTTATCTTAGTCTGTTTTGGGAAGGAGAATGATTAAGAAGGGTAACAGGACTGTGCCTCAGGTGCTAGTCAAGTGGCTTGGTGTTGATGCTAATCAGGCAACTTTGGAGTTCCTTTCTGACTTATAACATAGATTTCCAACATTTTTACTCTTGAGGACAAGGGTGTTCTTCATTTAGGGGGTATTGAGAAGTTGAACTGAGCTGGAAGATGAGGTGACTAGTAATTAGTTAGACAGTTAGCATTTGAAATTTCTATTAGTACTGTTGATTCAATTAGTTAGTTACCATTGTTCGTTCATTCAGTTAGTTAGCTAGTTAGATAATTAATACTTGATTAGATTCTTTATTGATTTGTGTTGAATATAAAAAAAAAATTTAAGTATCCATTTTAGATCAAGTAATAAAATACAAATCTATCTTCTTCTTTTCTGATTCTTTTTCCTCTCAACTAACATCTCGAATGTCCTTTATATTTCATTTTTCTCGAGCTATGCTCGTAAATTAAATCTTCATTCGCGATTCTTTGTTTGCATTACCCTTGCCCTTTTGGCAACCACAAGGTAGAAAATGAGAGAATAAGACTGGTAAAACCCTTACACATGTTACCTGACAGCTTATATTTTTTTGTTACGCTATGTGTATATATATATATTTTTAATTGTTTTTATCATGACTTTTTTTCTTTATATTTGTTTTATATATTTAATTTTTGATATATTTTATTCAAATAGAGAATTTATCGGAAATAACCTTTCTACTTCCACAAGGTATGAATAAAATTGCATACACTTTATCCTCTCTAAACTTCACTTATAAAATTACAGTGTTGTACTCATTTGTACTTTTGCTGAAATATATAGCTCAAATTTTTCACCAACGGCTGCACATGACAGTTAAATTCCCAGTGGATGCAAAAGCCTGTCATATTCTTAATTACAAATTAAACTAAAGTTTCCACTTAATTAAGTAATTAATCCTAAATTCCACAGCAATAGACAAATCCAATCAACTTTGGGGGGACAGAATATTAACTTGTAAGCAAATATAACTGAAGAGCTTCTGAATTTCTGAGCAAAATCCCCTTTAACCCATGTGTCCCTTTTATACACTTAAAAAAAGGTATCTGTTTTTTGTTTTTATGTTTTTATAAAGTTATAACGTGATGGTCATTTAACAAGAGTTAATGCTTTTATATATTTCTAAAACATTTTAAAAATAAATAAAT
>JACEIK010001544.1:140213-152001 GCA_018107945.1 Datura stramonium | reverse complement strand
CCTTTTCTACTTCTTATTCCCCAAGAAAAGTTGGGTACATGAAGCACCCCCCATGTAAATGCATCTCATTTCCACTATAAATAGAACTTATCATCTACTTAGCCTCCACTACCTTTTATTCTCTTTTTTTTTTCTTTCCCTTTTTTCATACTGTTTTTCATTGTATATGTCTTTATTTGAAATTACAAGAGTAACCCAAAAAAGGAATAAGAAAAAAGTTTATAATAGATGGCCCTTCTCAAAATTCCATCTTGCCCCTCACAACCTCCTATTACTATGGTTGTTGGCAACTCAAAATTGTTATTAACAGCTGGTGACAATCCTTTTCATGCTAAAAGCATTGTAAACACCCTCCCCCTCTTCCTTCCTTGTCTTTTGTCTTCAAGGGACTCTTTTGCAAAGCAACACAAATACTTCCATTTAGCAAAAATTGATTTGTCTATGAGGTATGGGGAGGGGTAGGGGATGGAATTTCAAGATTCACAACTTTTCTCCAGTCCCCTCCTCTAAAGATGTGTCAAGTTTTCTCCTTTTATTTTCTGGACTTTTATGTGAAGCACTAGGGCATGATCCAACTGTGCTCTCATCACTTTTGTAGCTCAAACATGCAGCTTCTAACACCCCATTGGGACTTTGAGGTACTGAGGCAGTAGTAGTAATAGTTGTAGCAGTGGTCATAGTCCCACTAACCAATGTCAAATCTTGAATCAGTTCAACACACTTCAGCACTCTGCCCTGCAAAATCCCAGAATATTTTTTTTTTTTTTTTTAAAAAGGAACCCCACATAGTTAAATAAATAAACCAAGTTGTTGTAAATTATTGACTCAAGAATCTAGAGCAAAATTAAAGCTTGCCCTGCCCTCAAGTGTCATAACTCTCCACAATAGTCATCCTTTATAACAAGATTTCAGTATAGTGACTCGAATAAGTAACGCCGTTATAGAGAAGTTTGACTGTAATTCAGTGGAGCGACCCACAAAATTTACCTTTTGTACATGTAAGAAGAAACAAGGCATTGCCTTGTCAATGTCTTTTGCTTGCATTTCACTTGAAACAGATAGTACCACTGCTGCAGCAATTTCAGAAGACCTGAATTCCAAGAAATCAATGCCTGCATTCAATTTCCCACCAAAAGCACTGAATCAAACACTAGTAGACTTAGGACCATCATCTAGTACAATAGAATTCAATTCACCATATCCAAAGATTCATTCAGAGTGAGATGAAGACCTCTTATGGAGCTTAATATCAATTGCAGTGATTTAGAAATCATAGGCCCCGATGGGATTTGATCACCATTCATCTTCCTTACAAAATAATCTATGAATGTGCAAGGTGTATAAGCTTGCATTCTCCACTTCAATGTGCTTAGTACCAAAAGTTCCATTCTTTGTATAGTTTTGCCTTCAAATACAAACTTAGGATCCCCCACCTGTTCCACAAACTCAAGATTTACTACATAATCTAGTTCAAGAAAATATGAATTGTTGACATGACAAACATGTAAAAGATTTTATGTTGCTCGGACTCTCCAAACATGTTGCCGCACCCGTGATGGATCCTCAAAAAATACACTACTTTTGGAGGATTCTACACACACCCCACGGCATTTTTGAAGGGTCCGAGCAACATAGGTAAAGATTGAATGAAACTTTTAGTCACCTGCAAATCAACAATTGAAGGAACATTAATCTCCTCCACTTTGGCTGCAAGTGATAGGCATGCCACAGCTAACAATTGGACTGCCCAAGTTTTACTTGTCTATATATCCAAGAAATGCAAATAAGCAGAATGCAGATAATCAGTTAGCATTCAAACTTCAAACACTTTGAACAAAATGCTATGGTGAACTATGTTGCTCGGACCCTTCAATAATGCTGCAGCACCAGTGTTGGATCCTTCTGTATGCATAGCATTTGGAGGATCCGACACACACCGGACAGTATTTTGAGTCCGAGCAACACAGATTGTGAACTTACAGGCAATTCATATAGAGACAGAAACCGATCCAAGTAATTTATCGACAAGCAAAAACAAAGCTTCCCAAATCCATAGTGCGTATGAGCCTGCAAGACAACACACAGAACCCAAATCAGAATTAGGATATCATATAAATAGTGAACATACAAAAAGAAATCACATTTCAGTCTATCAAACACCAGTGATGTTATCCAATATTCAGGGGTACATTTTTACCAAAGTAAAATCAAAGAAAATCTACTAACACCAAGAAAAATACATCAAAGATGGAAATCCCCATTTTAAGGAGAAAATAAAATTGGAACTCAATGAAAAATCCAGCATTTGCCAAAACAGCAAGAGAATTGAGAACAAATTAATGCAAACAGGAGTTGTTAAATTGAGTAGGGGGCGATCCAAGATTCTTCCTACAACCTTAATGAGCAATCATAAATTAATAGAAGTAATCAACTTACTCAAAGCAATAAAGCAATGCTAACATTCTTGAAAGGGGGAAAAAATCCAAAAAACAAAATAGATGATTAATGTTCAATTGATTAAGAGTTTATTAAAACCACTAAAAACACCTTCCAAATCCAATCAAGAGCTTCTCTCCTCACACTCAAATTCAAGTCCCCACTTCTCAATCTCTTCAAATAATCATCTTTAGGCAAAAATTCAATTTCCCTTTGCACCATAAAACTAAAGCTTTCTTCACTTAGACTTGGGAAATCAACCAATGCCTCTGATCTACCATTTTTGCCAAAGCTCAAATCTTTACTGTTATTTTCATTGTTCTTTTGACCTATGGTCAAAGAATCAAGATCATCAAAACAAAAACTTTCTGCTTCTGAACATAAAAGGTCAGAGGCTACACAATCATAACTGTTGTCAGCCATTAAAGCAAAACAAAAACCTCAAATTTACACTCTGCTATAAACCCTTTATCAAAATCTCGTTTTTACAAGATTTAATTTCATATCCATGAGATTGTTCAAGAACAAAAGGAAAGGACTTTTTAGATTTTCTGGGTGTTTAGCATTTTGATTGGGGGAAGAAAGAAGAGGGGAGAGAGAGAGAGAGAGAAGGGGAGAAAAGAGATGTGGGGCTAGAGACTCTTCCAAGTAGAAGATGTTTATGTAGGAAAATGAAATGAACATTTGTGTTTAGGCCTTAGGGTAAAGGAGAGATTTGGGGGAGAGAAGACAGTGGATTCTAAGTAGAATCTAACTACACAAAAAAGGAAAAACAAAGCCAAAAACACAAACAACACCACACACACGAGAATAAAGATAAGAAAATTTGAAAAAAAGAAAATACAGCAAAATACGCAACAAGAATTTGAGTTTAGTAATATATACATTCATATACATCTTGTTATTTCAAACTTAAAATACAAATAAATTTCATAAAATACCTTTCTAGATATCATACAAATATATTTTATAAAATACAAGATATAAATTTATTTTATTTGCACATGAATATTATATATTTTGCTATATTTTAAAATAAATTATTATTTTATTTTATAAATATAAAAATTATCAACTATATTTCATAATTAAGGCAAAATTATTCCTTCCAGTATACGAAAGTTTCTAAAAAAAAACAAAAAATACAGCATAGTCACACATACAATGTGCAAAAAGAGAAATTAGCAAATAACCGCTTTTTGACTGCAAATTGAGGTTTAATCCCAATCTCAAAATTATTCAACTTTAATCATTTATTAATATGAAAAAATATTTAAATAAAAAATACTCTCATTGTAATACCGAAAAAAAAAAGCTCCAATATAGTTTGTTGGAGTTTGGAATATTTTCTGAGTGAGATTCGTACAATATGTTGGGTTGGTAATATTCTTACATAAAAACTTGAAACTTCAGTATGTTTGTAATTTATTTTTTATTTTAATTTTTATTTATAAAATTCTTAATTTTAAGAGATTGATTAAAATTAAATTAAAATCTAAAAATTCCCTCAGGCGTGGAATGACTTTGAACATTGTTTCTTATTTTTGTAAACAAGGTTTGTATGATGATTACATAAAAGGAATGCTATGTTAGATTTAACTTATATGGATTTATTTTTAAACAAATTTAAATAAGGGAAATTTAACTTGTCATCTTACGCATTGCGTGACATGTTTGTTATTATAAATTCATGATAGTTAGAGAAATAACAAATTTAGAATTAATATTTCTTTACATAAAAAATGTCATTTTTACACCTTAATTTATATATAACATAATCATAGTAAATTAATATGATTTAGTATATTGACCAGTTCGATTGAGGTTTTTTGTTTCTTAAAGCTAATGATATCGAATAAAATAAAAGTCCCACTATTATTTTCTAATTTTACCTATTTAACGAAACCTTGATCCAGAATTCTTTAAGTCTTGATTACCAATCTAAGAGGTATTATCACTAAATTAAATTAAACTAATGGAAATCATTAAGAGGTAATTATGATTGTATCACAGTTATAAATGGATAGCATTGATCCTAAAATATAAAAGGTTAAAGTTATATATACACGGATGTTATGAAATAATAAAGAAAGAACAAGAATATTATAGAGAAAGAGAGAAGTTCTTATTTCTCTCTTGATAGGATCCTCTTGAGGGATTAAAGAGGAATTAAAGAGATTCTGTTACAATGTGGAAAACGCTTATTTATAATAGAAAACTAACTTGGTCCTAAAGTTACCAATCTTAACTGTCCTTCTAAGAAATAGACAATTCATCATAAATAGAAAAATATATTTATAACACTCCCCTTGGATGTCTATTTGATAGATACTATGCCTCGTTAAACCTTACTAGAAAAAAACTAGTGGAAAAATATAGTGAAGGAAAATGAGTACACATATCTAATAATACGTATTTTGGCTGCCTGCGTTAAAAAAAAAAAGGAAATCTTACACAAGGAAAATACGATTGGGACAAAACCTCGTAGGGAAAAGAGCGCGTGTGCTCCTAATTAGAACATCCTTGAATCTTTGCATCCCGATCTTGTACTGCATCTTCTTGAAAGTTGCGGATTGGTAGAGATTTGGTGAATAAATCAGCACATTGTCACTTGAGCGAATCTGTTGCACATTGATATCACCATTCTTTTGGAGCTCATGTGTGTAGAAAAATTTTGCCGAGATGTGCTTCGTTCTATCTCCTTTTTATGAATCCTCCCTTTAGTTGTGTTATGCATCTTTGCATTATTTTCATACAAAATTGTGGGTACTTTGTCACATTTCAAACCACATTTACTCTCTAATGAGATATATCATGGACCTTAACCACACACATTCTCGGTTTGCTTCATGAATAGCTATTATCTCAGCATGATTTGATGAAGTAGCTACGAGGAAGCGCTTTGTAGATCTCAAGATATGTGGAGTACCTCACATATGAACACGTAGCAGGTTTGAGATCGAGCTTTGTGTGAATTGAGATAAATACCTGCATCGGCATAACCAACAAGATCGGGACTGCAATTGTTAGAATAAAAATAAGCTCATATGTTAGTCCCTTTTAGATACCGCATTATGTGTTTGATCCATTCCAATGTCTCCTAGTAAGATGACTATATCTTGAGGACCAAGAATTTCTTCGTTCTTTTAAATCCTACAAGGATTTTCATATATGTCAGTCTCTCAAAGACATGAAATAGCTCATTATGCGCATATCAAGTTTTCATATATTGCCCGGACTTATGGGAACCTCAAAATAATTGCATCCACCACAATAGGACCTCTCCATATAATAATGTCGGGAATTTACGAAAAATCTTTATGCCACAAATTCATTTATATCCTTTGGCATTATACTTGAATTGCATATTTTAATTGACAATCATTTATCTGTCCATACTTTTTTGACAATTTGATTAAAGATCCTCATGTAAATATTTATAATATTGAGCGCTACATTATATCAAAGGTATGATCGTGATCATTTTGATATCAGTTCCAATGCGACATAACTTATTGAGATCTTTTCATTTTTCATCATTTTTAATTTTGAACCTTTGCCAAGAGTTTTTATGAAGTGTTATGTCGTGATGCTTTCTTAAACACTTGCCTCGCCATTATGGCCATCTTAATCATTTGCTCCCTCTCCTTCTTCAAGGAGTTACATATTTGAAAGCTTGAATTTTGGTCTATCACGCTTCAGGCGTCTCATAGACCCTGTCCTTCAAGGACCTTTCATTGGAGCATTTGCAACTGAATTATAAAATAGAGTTAACAAATATATCTGGCAGTTGATTTGTAATATTTTGCAAGTGAATTATCTATTGAACTTTAAATTCACCTTTTTTTTTTTTTTTTCGAGAGGATCTAGATAATTCATCACACACTCAATTTTCAGTTGCTAATCACTTCTCCCCCTAATGTTAGAAAAACTAACATTTACCCCCAAGCTCATTTGGGGACCCATCTTTGTGTGTTGTGGTGGAGCAATTGAATTATATATCGCACATTCAAATTTTTAGATGGAATTATTTTGTTCAGGCCTTGAACCAATTGTGATAGGGAAAACCTTGTCGGCTTGATGCATTGAGGTGTTGCTATATGTTAAATAAACATATCTCATACCGAATTTTATTTGGGAGTTTTATTCTCATAGCCAAGGATTTAGCTATAATTGGAGGCGTACAATTTTGCTAAACCAACATAGATATGAATCGGCATTATCAACATGATTTTATAATTTGGAACTATGCTCTTAATTTGATAATTCGAGCAACAACCTTACAAAAATCAATTGCACGTTGATATCCAAAATACATGTAACCATACCATAGATGCATCTATTAGCAAACAGTTCACATGGTAGGTGAATGGGCCCATATTCACCCTTTTATAAGTTCCAAAATTTCGGGGAATATAATCCAAATCTTAGTTGATCAAAATCATTCTATCACGAGAACAAGCAACACAAGAGAATTCTTGAAGAATCTTTATTTCTTCAACATTAGCCACATGAATTCTCAATTAGTTTGCATCACATTTGAACCGGGATGGCCAACCGGTTATGCCAACTATTTAGATAAACTTTTTAGTTTACTTTCGTATGTGATTTCATCATCATACCCATATTTATATACCATAAATAAAAAAACGGTGGGTAATCTTTTACATAAATATTTATAACCCGCTTCAATTGTAGTAGCATGAATGTTAGATCTTTTCATAATTTATAGTCTCAAATATTTTTTCCAATGTCCTTGAAACTTATAAGTTTCCTTTGAGACTTAAAATAATTCCATTCCTTCAAGTAGTAATACATTAGCGATTCAGGAGCTCTCAATTAATTTTGTATACTACCACATATTCAATCATATCAACATCATTAATAGTTTCTCCACATAGTTTCAACTTAGAAATAATTTTGAATGTTGATGAGCTATACACATGAGCAGGACATAGTCTTGAAACCTCATAGCCATCCAATCATATCGTGC
This sequence comes from Datura stramonium, assembly GCA_018107945.1. Classification (NCBI taxonomy): domain Eukaryota; kingdom Viridiplantae; phylum Streptophyta; class Magnoliopsida; order Solanales; family Solanaceae; genus Datura; species Datura stramonium. The sequence goes on along the minus strand of JACEIK010001544.1, from coordinate 144,572 downwards.
CTTTGGATGGATGACCATCTTGGTGGTCCTTATCTTTCTTCAGGCTATTCCACAAAATAAGTGGATCATAATCTTGAGATATTCAATTTTGAATTTCGTCAATATGATGACGCAAGAATATCATAGTCTTAGCACGATCTTGATTTTATGCTTTGTTTTCACTTTTAATGGTGTCTCCAAGACCCATTGCATCAAAATGGATTTCAACATCTAACACCCATGAAAGGTAGTTCTTGCCCGAACTTTGAAGGGCAACGAAATCAAGTTTCATAAGGTTAGCCATATTAAAAGAAAGAAAAAAAATAATACCTTGGCCTTCAAATTTTGAGACGGTAAATTAAACCAGAGCAACAGTATCACCAAAGGAATATCACTTCTGTGGTTAAGTAATACATCTTTCGAAAAAGAAATTTTAATTTTTCTTATCTCAGATCTTTCAAAGTGAGTGCTCAAGGCGAGAGACTCGTGCGATAACGTGTTATGAAATAATAAAAGAAAGAACAAAGAATATTATAAAGAAAGAGAGAAGTTCTTATTTCTCTTGATGGGATCTCTTGAGGAGTTGAGGATTAAAAGAGATTCATTACAATGAATAGAAAACCCCTTTATTTATAGGGGAAAACTAACTTGGTCCCAAGTTACAAACCTAACTTTCCTTCTAAGAAATAAACATTTACCATAAATAGAAAATATATTTATAACAAAGGAGATATTTATCATGATGAATTGGTCTAACAACCTATATATCAAAGTGGTTAGGATCATCTTAATCTTGATTATTTAGTAAATTATAAGTACAATTATCATGATTTTCTTTTTTAAAAAGAAAGAGGTCAATGTAATTAGCCATCGAAGCTTGACCTTGATTGACATTTAATTCGTTTGGTAGAGTATATAAGAATAATATTATTGTTGAATAGGGTGTTTTACGCCAATATTGACATTAGTTATGCGACATTATTTTTTACGCACTATTTTATTTGGTGTATTAAAAATAACCTACATTGCATCACTAAAATTTGTTTTACAAAAATACCTTCCACAAATACGGTGGAAAGGACGTCTAAAATGTTTTTGGGGCAATTGTGTGATTTAAATATGTTGATGCATTCATTTAAACCCCTTGTTTTGCTAACACCATAGATTTTCATGTATTTATTATATATAGTATAATATTAAATAGAGTGTATAACTAATGTCAATATTTTTAATACATAGATTAAAAATATAATGTACCAAATAAAGTTTTAATAATACACAAAAGTTAATCCACATATTATTTTTGAGCAATTTTTCATAAATAGCTACATAGTGAAATAATTACAAAAAATAGCATGTTTTATCTTAATTACATAAAGTAGCTTTTTTTATTTATTTTCTGATACAAATTAATGAAAATCTTGAGTGTTGTATCAAAAATTCAAACCCTTAATTTCCTCATATAAGGGCTCTATTTAATATCTAATTAACTAAACTTGCATATTTAATGGGAGAAAATCTACTCTTTATTTTGATCGGTTATTTTTTTTTTACCATATATATAAAAAGTTTAAACAATTAATTCGTATCTAAAAAACTTCAAAAAAATCACTTGATTTCGTGGGAAATTACTTTTTGATCCATCTATAGTGACCATGTATCTAAAGTTAACGTCTACATTCAGAAATTTATTCATTTATCTATATTGATACATGTATCAAAAACTTATCTGTCTAAATGAAAGTTATGTGTTTCACTAGAAATATTGATACATCCTGAAAGCGAGATACACAATCAACGAGTCTATGATACGCAGGAAATTCTATAACATTAGATGTTTTATAAAAATTGTCTTGTTGTCATACATTAATAAACATGATGGTAATTTTTAATTTATAATTTATAAAATGCGTGCATAGGCAATAAAGCAATAATGGGCAAAAATTTTCTAAATTGATTCACAAAGCAATATGGGTAAGTTACATTAAATGTATCGAAAATAATTGATATATACAAATAACAATTAGTACAAATGTATTGATGCACACAAAGCAATACATTGATGCATAACAATTCGGAATTATCAAAATCTGATGTTGATACATGTATAAAAACTCATCTACCTAAATGAAAGTTATGTGTTTCTTGGAAAAAATTTGATACATACTAATAAAAAAATAACTTTCCTAATAGAAATAAAGAAAGGATTTTAATAAATTCAAAACTTTTTAAAAATATAAAATTAAAAAAACATATACACAATCAAAAAGTCTTCAATAGTAATTCTGCTTTGATTTCTTCAGCGATGAACAAAGAGCATAATGAAGATTAATCAAATTGGAGCTTCGATTTCTCCGATGATGGTAGATTGCTAATACAATTTTCAGCATCTTCTTCACCAAAAAGTTCGAATCTTTTTTTGCTTTCTCCGAGAGATTACGAATTTGTGTAGTGTTGGGGCTGTTTTACGTAAATCGACAAGATTTTCATGATAGTTTTTTCCTCAACGAGGATAAGTCAAACTCTAAATGTATCGTCATGACTAAAAGAGGGAGGGGGAGAGGCGGGAAGCAATTAATCACATCCGAATTGATGAGAGAAAATTGGATAAAATTTTGGGGGATTTGGGAGAGAAAATTTTTGAAGCTGATTATGATGAGAGAAAAATGAGATTAAATTGAAGAAGAACGCGGTAAGTTGGAAAGAGAATATGAAAAATTTGATACCATGGTAATTGTTTTTAAAAAGAAATGGTTATTCACTACTTTTTGTAATTATTTTATAATTTTTTATAATTTTTTAAAATTAATTAAGTTTGATTTAATTTTTTCTTTGGTTTTTGTTTTTTTTTAATATAATTTTTTCTTATTTTAAATTTTTGTAAATTTTTACTCCACTTTTATTCCACCTAAAGTAAGCATTTGCCTTGCACAAAATATCTACACTAAATTAATTCACCTTATCATAATTAAGTGAAATATATATATATAAATTATATATTTATTAATTTGATGTTAATACTCTACTGATTTTTCTTCTCACCTACCTACTACTATGCAAGATTCCGTGTCTCGACATCGAACACATCCCTCAACATTAGGCGTAGCTTTTGGTCCTCCACAATAAGCGCTGATTTTTCTCTTGCTTTCTTCTGAGCGAGATTATTTTTGATGTGTATATATTAAAATGTATGTAACATATAATATATAAATAGATATTTAAAATATAAATAGATATTTAAATTTGGGTTCAGTCGATAAGTATAAGTAAGTATTTTAACTTTGCAAGCATACATATAGAGACGAATCACGTGGACACTCGATGCTGACATGATACATAAATTTTGAAAATATTTAGATGATCACATGTCCATGATTTTGTAATCTAGAATGTTCAACTAACATAATAGAGACGAGTTGAGATATCTAGATACGTATTCAAAATTGAAATGCTTACTTATTAACGGAAGCGAAATACACTTACAAATTACTACCCATTGGTTTTCATTCTGTATTTTCTTTAAATCCTTAATTAAATTGGGAGGAATTATTAGGGAAAAGAGAAGAATCAATCTTGTACCCTTGTTTTATGTGCACGGTCAAGTACAAACTTATTACAGTACAATTTACAAATGTGACTTTCTATGTATGGCCAATACAGTAGTACAATGATTTTTCTTTTCATGGGTGAGACACATTCATAAAAATCGAAAGGTCTATCGTGAGGGACTAATTAATTATGAACAGATTTTATTTATGTTCACGGGTAAAATATACATATATAATTTATATTGTAGATCTATTTGCTATAGAAGATAGAACATTTTCTTTCCAAAATATTAATGTAGGTACTAAGATAGACCTCGAAATAAAGTAAAAAAAAATATTTATTTTAATAATAATTCGAAATATATCTATCAATCACCTTATCTATTCATTTAGAAAAAGAAATGAGTTTTGCATCTTTATGGGGCTGGGTGAACAAATAGATGTGGAGAAGACTAAGGCCCTCTCTCGTTATTATTCTCGTACTATTCATCTTTTTCTTTCTCTTTGTTTGATCTTGTGAGATTAAATTTTTCAAATAAAGTTAATGAAGAATCGAAAGTTATATCTTCTATTTAAAATTCTTTGGTAAATGATTTAATTAAACTAAGTCAAATTAAAGTATTTCATTTTAATTGAATTAAATTTCTGTTACCAAAATTAATATAAATCATCATTGTTTACCCATTAAGATGATAAAAGCATATATTTTAAAATGTTAGTCAAAATTTTGCGGAATTCAACTTTGAGAAATGAAAAGATTGATTAATATTTGTGGACTCAAAGAGTAGCATAATTTCTTATTTCTTGGTAACTTTACTAGTTCACTTTATTC